>JAECMU010133879.1:0-14553 GCA_016106625.1 Dracogyra subfuscus
ATACATGCATACATGCATACATACATGTACATGCATACATACATACATACATACATATATATATATGTGTGTGATGTCATCACTACCGGAAAGTTGGGTAGAGGGAGAAAAAAAGAAAGGAATAAAAAGTTTAAATTCATTTAAAAGGTGATATTTGTCAAATAGTGTTTAAAAAAAAAAATCATTGTGGCTTTTGTATATTTTTATCTTGAATCATGAATGCGAAATGATAAACATTAAAATATGAACAAAATAATGTTTGATCACATTGACCAATGAAAAACAAACAGATTGTATATATTTTAACGTAATGGAATAAATAATATAAAAAAGGAATAAAAGTTATGAATCTTAACTCCCAGATATGTATAAAAGTATGAGTATTCAGTACGGTGTTGAAAATTAATAAAAGATGACATTGTTGAAACATATGACAGAATGAGCTAGCACATGTTAAGACAAAATTATTAACAATTTTGTTACTGATTGGATGACATTTGACCTCTACTGGCTCTAGAAATAGCCACCTGGAAAGTTTATTTTTATTTTTTAAAGTCCTGTATAACTATTGGATACACTACATTGAACAGTCAACAATAAATACATTTATAGATTATTTCAGTAGATTTTATGGTATTTCACAAAAGCCTCATGCCTCGGACTTCGACACTCAACCCGACAGTTCTGTACAGGTGATGAAAGGTGTTGATTGTAACCAGTTGTAAACTCTGGGCCTTTTTTTTTATTTGATAACTTTTTCACCAAGAATGGTGTTATTGTTAACATCTGTTTAATCTTGTGACCAGCACATGCAGCGGCTTTGACAAATGTCTAGCTTAGTGGCAGTGGATTGTTAACGTAGTTGCAACTTATGGCAGACTTAAGTATCTAAAACATCAGTCATAATGACCACTATTTATATATTATTATTTTAAATCTTTGTTGTTGTTTTTTGTTGTTTTTTGTTTAACGATGCACTCAACACATTGTAATTACGGTTATATCGGCGTCAGAAATATGGTTATGTCGAGAAAAAACCCAATGGTTAGCTAACGGGGATCGATCCTAGACTGACCGCGCATCAGGCGGGCACTGTACCACTGGGCTATGCTGTCCGCTTATTTTAAATCATGCACAAGATCACACCTGTCAACCATCCCGGATTCCGCAGGAGTTTTCAGGTATTTGATAAAATCTCCAGCCTCCTGTGCGAGAAACAATTTCTCCTGTTAAATTACATTTTTGTAAACATGAAAAAAGTCTATACCGTTTTGCCAAAATAACATAAGGGAAGTAACTCATTCTCATTCAGAAAATGTCAACTATTTTCAGTTTCCGAGAATGTAACAGGCCAAATTGTCCTGACTGTTTAATCTTTGCCGAAATAAGACTTGCAGGATATTTATATTGTTAAAAAAACACATGGCGTTTATAAAATGCATGAAGCATGTTGCAGCTAATTCAACATGCTGTGTATTGCCATTAAGTGTTACTATATATATCTAACTATCCAGTTTATTTCTAATAATGCCTCTGTCATTAGTCAACCTTGCAAATATCTGTGAAAGTGTTACCAAAACGTAAAAGCGTAAATATTGATTTTGTTGCGAAAAAGGCAAAGTTGTTTGATTCTGGAAATTGTGAAAGTAGCGCCAGGCCTAGCAATGAATCGCAAAACCCCACTGACAAATCCCATTCTTCTGAAATGGAGGATGTTCAGTGTTCATCAGATGAAACTGTCAGTCAAGAACGGACCGAAACTGAAAGTGGTGCCAATTGTAAACGGACCATTGAAACAACCGATTCTAAACATCGCGGTTTTAAGACTGCCTGGTTAGACAGATTTAGTTTGCTGTCATTTGATGCGAAACAAAAGTTAAAAAAATTGATGTATTGTAAAATTTGCATTATAAACACCACCAGAACAATGCATTTGTTAGAGGCACTTGTATAATTGCAAAACCAGCATATTGACATGTCAGGCAAACAGTGGCGATCACAAATCCTTTTTGGAAAGTGTTTTTTCTAATCTATATAAAAACACTGTTGTGGGGTAAAGTGTTTTTTTTTTTACTTATTGTTAGGCCCCTATTTTTCCNNNNAATTACCTCTGTGAACTATATATGGCAGCTTCACTTTTTATCCTAGAATGAACACAGCATATGTATGTATCAGGGGTGGGAGAAAATAAAATTGTCATTCGGTCGCACTTGTCGTCACTACCTTGGGGGAAGGGGTGGAAGAGGGGGAAAAAAGGAATTAAAGAACATTTAAAAGACAATATTTGCCAAATAGGTTTTTTAAAAAAATCAGTGACATTTGTATTGTTTTATCTTTAATCATGAATGTGAAACGATAAACATGAACACTTTTTTTCAATTTGTTTTTATCGCATCATTGAAAAAAACCCACAGATTGTATATATTTTACATAATGGAATAAATTATATAAAAAAGGACTAAAAGTTATTTATTTTAATTCCCAGAAATGTATAAAAAGCATGAGTATACAGTACAGTGTCCAGAAAATTAATAAAAGATTGGAAGCGTTTGACAGCCTGAACTAGTGCATGTTTAGACAAAGAGAAATAACGTCATCTCTGACTGGATGAAATTTGACCTTTTCTGGCTCTATAGATAACGGTACATGTAGCTGTTTTGCTTAATCCCACTTGTTAAAAACAAAAGAGGTCGAAACCTGTAGTTAATTTTAAAATCCTTTATAATTATTGGATACACTATACAGTTAACAATAAATACATTTATAGATTATTTCAGTATATTTTATGCTATGTTAAGCAGTTTTTATTGCACAAAAGCCTCTTGCACCAGACTAGAACACGTACTTGACCAGACAGAGCTCTGTGCATAGGTGTTGACAGGGTGGCTGGAAAAAATGTAACAGAAAAAAAGTCACAATTTAGTATAGGAAAAAAAAATCACAGGAAAAAAAGTCACAATTTTTATATAACAAAATGTATGCGTTTGTAGAGTATTGAATGTAGCATCATACTCATAGTATGCATGGGGTAATTGTTACACTTATTAATTAGGGTCAATTAGGCAGGATTAAAGAAAGAGTCTTCATATTGTGCAGGGGTGATGTTTGGATCTATCTTACTGATTAGGATAGATTTAAACTAAGGGCTTCCCATTGTAAATGATTTATAAAATGCCTAAGGTTAAATGTGTTTGTGCAGGGGTGATATGCTTGGGTCTAGCTTAATCATTAGGATAGATTTAAACTAAGGGATTCCTATTGTAAATGATTTATAAAATGTCCAAGGTTATATGTGTTTCACTATATATAGATATATTCTCCAGCTTGCTAGTATCAGAAGTATATTTAATATGGAAGTTATTCATAGCAATAAGGGTGGTCACAAAATTTGTCATGAGGGGTTCATGTATACCAAATATGCAACTCGCAAAACAAAGTTGTGGTGGAAATGTGTCAAAAGATATAGTGGTAATTGTCGAGGTTCTATGATAACAGACTTACAGAGAGAGCACCCAGAATCTCTGACAAAATGCCGGACTAGGACACTTGACCAAACAGAGCTCCGTGCATAGGTGTTGACAGGTGTTGGTTGTAACCAGTTGCAAAGTCTGGTCCTTTGTTTTAATTGGAGTGTAATACCTTGATGGCTATCAGACCAAAAATTGTGCTATTTATTGTTAACGTCTGTTTAATTAATCTCTTGACCGGCTCAGCGACTTTGACAAATGTGTATACCTAGTGGCAGTCGATTGATCGACACTACTGTAGGTCCAACTTCAGTGACTGGCAATATACTAGAGAGGATTGTGTGTAATACTTATCAACAGGGGGAGGGCTAAAAAGCACTGTGTGTAATACATATCAACATGGGAAGGGCTAGAGAGGATTGTGTAATATATATAAAAATAGGGAGGGCTAGAAAGGACTGCGTGTAATACATATCAACAGGGGGAGGGCTACAGGCATGAATTAATAAATTGATGTTTGAAGGAAGGATAAAATGAAATATGGAAAGAACATTTGAATTTTATTAGTAGAAAATTGGTGAAAATCACAACAGTTCTAAACATTATTGTTCTCCACTGATTTTATCGAGATTTTCTGTTTTTAATTCATTCCGGAGTTGAATTGTAAAATTACGGAGTTGAAATTTTGCCACACTCTTTACCACCACCCAACAACGCTATGGAAGACACTTATCTCTTAGACAAAATCTGGTTAATTTTCCACTCTGGAATGAAAGCGTGCAACTCAGGAACGAAACAAAAGTTCCAGAACGAAACAATCTGTGCCTACGAAAATTTTGTTGGAATGCACTGATCCCAGTAAGTCTAGAGCAGGGTTTCAAAAATTCCATCGCCCGACACCCGTGCCAAGTGGAATTTTCATGCCGATAATTTCTGCCACAGAACGTTCGACTGAATTCATACAAGTAATCAGTTCAATGATCTTCAAACTTAGAAATAATATCCAATAGCCTGCACTAGGCCTAAGAAAAAAAAATTGCCTGTTTCCTATTACATGCTGGAAAAATATAGGGTAGGTAGGTAGGAAAAACATTTTATTTTGGAAAATAATTTTATTTATGGATATTAAATAAAGGTGTTGACTACCGGTATTTGTTTACACCTGTTAAAGTGTCTGCTAGAAAGAATTCCCTGTTGCTAGTACCTCACTGTCTACACCACTTCCATCAGTGAAGGTTCCATTGGCACTGAAATACGCCATCATTACTGGGGCGGATCCAGCTATTCTGATGAGGGGGTGTCCAAGACAAAAAGGGCACCATAACATTATGAAAAGGCACTATTGAAAAATTACACACAGTTCACATGGACCATAATATAACAGCCCTTGAAATTCAGATAGGTTTGCTACAGCTGTTATGTGCTGTCGCAAATCAGTTGTGCAACAGCACTACATCGGCAATTTTAAAGAAAAGATTAATGCTGTCAAAATTCTCTTCACATATGATGCACTGCTGTAATAATATGCTAAAATATAACATCTCAACTTTATTTTCGTAAGTTTCTATATTGAAATGAACCAATTTATATTAACTGAGGAAACTGAGGTACACACGATAAATTTATGCTTTTTTCAAGGATCTGTAATTGGACAGATTTCAGAGAGAAATGCCTACAAACTTTTCAAAACTCACAGATTTGCGACGGCAATGAAATGCTGTCATAAATCAAGTTTGCGATAGCTTTTGCGACAGCATTGCCGATTGCCGCCGCGAATTTTAAGGGCTGATATGATATTGCTACAACAGGGACATTGGCATAGTAATAATAATTAAAAAAAACCTATATAATTATTTTTTTTAAACTAAAAATTCTAAATAAAAGGGGCACTTCTCAAATTTGAGGGGGGTCCGGACCCCCCCCCCCTCTAGATCCGCCCCAGCATTATATGGAATCCCCCAAACATAAAGAATACATTGTCGAATCGAGGAGTTATACCTGTTTAGTAGGTTTCGCTATGGCTAGGTCATATATTACAAAGAGCATAATTTTCATTGCACTCAAAGGCGATCTTCTGAGCCATCTTCATGGTCTCTACAACAATGTCAAGGCGTGTTGGTGGAAGACTTATATTCTGCAAGTAGCAGACTCTCTGTATTGGCAGTTTATCTTCAGAAATGATGCTATTCCATTCCACATAGGTAGGCTGGATGGAATAGAAAGTGTTGTCAACAATATCTGAGGCAAATATCTGCAGATTCACTATTGAAGTGAAAAAAGTGGGTATGACTAAGTTTCATCTACATTTTTTATGTGAAAAATTTTTTATGCAAATTTACCAGCTATCCTAAACACTTTCCTAGCATCTTGGCTAAAAAAATAAAAGCATTAAATTGATTTTGTTGGAAAAGTTTTATATTTGGTGAATTTTTCTTTACATTTGTGTCTAGATTTTAGGCAATCGTCAAACTTGGTGGCCTTAATTTTGACCTCTGGTGACCTAAATATCACATATTGCATATTTTATTTGATAGAGCTCACCAAGACACACATTTTAGGTGGTAGTATGATGCAGTAGAGCAAGAAATAAAGAATCTACAGCAGTTTATGTTTCCCCTACCTCATAATTTTCTGTGAAAATATTGGTTACGAATTATGAGAAAAGTGCAAATATTTCAGTAAAGCACAGGATACAACTTGCAAGACTACCGTACCAATTCCTCATGCCCCAGGTTGGGAGCAGAGGGTTTGCAATAGTCTCAGTGATTTTCATTTATTTACTTTATGTATGGTCCATTAAATATTTCATTTTATTTTACAGTCCTGTACAACATGTTATTCAAGATCTGCACACCCTATTTGAGGTTGATTACCTTTTACCAAGGACAATCATGGCAGTTTTGACAGTTGGACAGCTTGAAAGTGCAATATCACAAGGAAGAATTCCACCATACATTGTTGCAGCATGTCTGTTCTATCACTGTGAATTAATGAAGACACAAGAACTCACTTCGAATTTCCGTGATGTAGATATTTTCTTCACATTTTTAAAATATCAAATTAATTTTATTAATCTCCTTCTGGTTCAACCGGAGAAGACTATATGTTTCAACTCCATCTGTCTGTCTGTTCATCTGTCAGTCTGTGTCTTACTTATAGTTTAGTTTTCCACATGTTTTTTTTTTTGTGCAATGCCTTGGGATATTGAGCTGAAAATTTGTGTATAGCTTTCTCATATACTTTCATGGTAATTTATACATTTTTGACACAGTTATGGCCCTTGAACTTAGGAGACATGAAAGTGTCTTCCTCACATTTATATATAACTGTAAATAAAATGTGTTGAGTGCATCGTTAAGTGAAACATTTCTTTCTTCTTCTTTTTTTCCTCACTTTTATTTTGCAATGCCTCAAGATATTGAGATAAGATTTTGGGTATAGTTGTATCATGTTCTGTTACAAATCGCACTCAACTTTCATAACAATATACCCATTTTT
The DNA here is from genome assembly GCA_016106625.1 of Dracogyra subfuscus. Classification (NCBI taxonomy): domain Eukaryota; kingdom Metazoa; phylum Mollusca; class Gastropoda; order Neomphalida; family Peltospiridae; genus Dracogyra; species Dracogyra subfuscus. The sequence goes on from JAECMU010133879.1 coordinate 6,966, forward strand.
ACATAGTTATGGCCCTTAAATTTAGGATATGTATTGCGCTTGGAATGCATGTTTATGTTATTATTAGTACATCCATCTGTCCATGAACAGTTTTTGTCAATCTGAGACAGAATCAATAAGCTTTATTCTAACACATCATGGGAAAGTATATATACACATGTAGTGTGTTTCATCCCATATCTTACCTAATTATAATATCTCCCAAATTATATTAAGCAGGGTCATCATATTTTTCTTCTTTTTTTAGATCCATTCCATCTGAAACCAACTGGTCATAAATTCAATATCACTTCGTAATTAGTAACGGTAGTCAATGGGAACATGTTTAACAAATATTTTAAACTTCTATCTCGACTAATGTTTTAGAAACAGGCTATTAAAGTTTGGGGTACCACCTTTAAAAAACCCATTAATAATAACCACAAACTAATAGAGAGATATTTTGGAAACTGAAGTTTTGAATTTTAAAAGGTTTTTTTAGGTTTTTTTTACTGACAAATTGAAAATTGAAAATTAAGAATTGGACACCTATAGTCCAATAGACTTCTTGTTCATGTTTGTTTTGATCTTTTTATTTTTTCTTAGTTGCTGACTAGACTGTTTTGGAACATTGCTGAACAGTTCAAGAAAAGATATCATAAGGAAATCTTGTCACAAAACTCAGAGTGAGTAAGAGCAAGTACTTTGTACTGAAATATCAGGCCTTCCAAATTCTGTGGGAGTTTCACAGTATTTGACGAAGTCTGTTTCTTCCGAGAAATCACAATTTTCTACACAAAGTATAGTACGCGAACCAACCAAAGTGGCACTTTGGGCAGTTGGCTCGGTGGTTTTGTCAGTTTTGAAAACATTTATATTTCCAAAAAATAGCCGATCAGCAATTTTTCTAACTTTTATTTCAACAATGATTACATTTGCACTTCATCCAACTTGTGAAACTGTTCATTGTTATTAACAGTTTCAAGTCATAAAACTGAAACATAACATTCTTTTGTGAAACTGATGTGTGCATGTTGCGTCAGCTATGGAAGAATTCAGTATATATGATGGGGGATCGTTTTGATGTTTTCGATGTGCCGCTGATTTTTAAAAAATATAATAAATGTTTTTTAAACTTGAGTGTGGGGTATGTGTAGTGGTTTCAGGGACGGATGGTTAAAAACAAATTGCCTAGCAGATGACTTTGTTCCACACCAGTAACAACTTGCTGTGATTCTGCAGTGTGTGCAGCCACCACATGCTGTGAGCCTGTGACCTCTTTATTTGTTGATTGTTGTCAATTGCCGATATCATATGTTATATAAATTCAATACTTTTTTTTTTTTTTTTTTTAAATAAACATTCTTATTAATATATTGAAATTATGTGCTGACATAGGTTTTATCTTGTGCTCTTGTTATGGGCCCGGTATATTCTCTCTAGCATCAATTACATTTCCTCTCTGGGGCGGATCTAGAAGGGGGGAGGGTCCAAGGGGTCCATACCCCCCTCAAATTTGAGAAGTGCCCCTTTTATTTAGGATTTTTAGGGTTTTTTTTTACAAATATATTTATTATTTTTAAATTATTATTATTATGCCAGAGTGCCTGTTGTAGCACTATTATATTATGGTCCATGTGAACCGTGTGTAATTTTTCTATAGTGCCTTTTCATAATGTTATGGTGCCCTTTTTGTCTTGGACCCCCCATCAGAAAAGCTGGATCCGCCCCATCCTCTACTAACTATATCAATAACAGTGTATACTTGTTTACCACCAATTTGACCAATGCATGGTCACAACGATCGCCGCTTGTTTATTTGTGTGCTGCTTTGTTAATATGGGAGTTGGTGTGATTTCCAAAAAGAACTTGGGTACAGGCTTTATCTGGGGCTGTTATTGTTGTTGTTGCGGGTATATTCTCTCTAGCCATCATTTACCCTTTTTGTATTGGCTGTACAAAGATCATTATGTTTACCGGCGATTTGACCAACAATCAGTGGTTGTTTCATCTATGAGCTCCTTCGTTAATAGTTATTGTGAGTTGGCGTAATTTCCAAAAGGAATTTGGGTACATCATTTATCTGAGGCTATTATCATTGCAGGTATATTATATCTAGCCCTCATTTACATTTGTTCTACTAGCTATACCAATATGACTATTTTTTTTACCAACGGTCCCATTTTATTTTGTCTAGGAGATCTATTTTTAATAACTAAAAATGTGTCAGTAATTTCAAAAGGATCGGGTGCAGGTTTTATCTAGGGTTGTTATTTACATGTTCATTTGATTTTAATTTGGAAAAATATGTAATAATAAAATATGCCAAAATATGTGTCATCAGGCTGGCGGAGAGGCAAAACTAGTCCAGTTTGTTCTATCAAATAAAAAAAGTATATCAGGCCCATACACAGACGTTTTAAAGGGGTGGTGGTGGGATGCAAATTACTTGTGATAGAACCAACATTGGGTAAGACAATAAGAATAAACACAAAAAACATTTAGATAATGTTATCTAAATTTGATAGAAAAACTGGATCTTTGGTGAAGAAAAACAAAACAAACAACGGTAAATATATACATGGAAGAAGACGCTTATGGTACCATGTATAGCAACTGAAATTTTAGATGTACATGTATACTCTGCTTTTTTAGTAGTCAGGCATTGATTTACATGTAGGTTGTCTAATAATTAATTTCTCCTATAATAAGAGAAGGAGTCATGTTTATTAGGTCAAACAAAATACCTTTCTGGTCTCTAGTCAGTGCATGTGTCGATTTTGACCTTTGGATGTCGACATTTTCTGTTTTCAGTTTCCCTCATAATATGTCGATTTTTACCATGCTTTTCTTGCTATGACATAAAACCACATTTGGAGCCAAAATGCCATCACGCACTAAGTGCATGTAGGATGTGCATTCTGATTTGAATTTAAATATGCCCCTTATTTCAGTATCTGTGCAATTCATGCTTTTAAATTTTATTTGTTTTAAAAGCTACATCAATTCTGGAATTTTGATCTGACCAAAGACAAATTTAATTAATTTTATTTTTTACCTTAACGTCACTGAATTATATTACAACCATGGTATGCCCCTAATGCCCTTAATAAAAACACGACTTAGATCTGTTATTTATTGTTGTGATCTATGTCATAGTGATAACAGTAAATTGTTCTATCTTCCAAGAGAAATACATCAATGTGTGATGACTGTTTTCTCCCCTTTGATGATCCATACATTCGGGATGTCTAAGGGGGTGGGACGTAGCCCATTGGTAAAGAGCTCACTTAGTGCACGGTCAGACGGATCGATCTCCGTTGGTGGGCCCATTGTGCTATTTCTTGTCCTAGCCAGTGTACCACAACTGGTATATCAAAGGCCGTTGTATGTGCTATCCTGTCTGGGATGATGCTTATAAAAGATCCCTTGCTACTAATGGAAAAATTTAGTGGGTTTCCTCTCTGAGAATGTATATAGCAATTTTCAAGATGTCTGATGTTTTGAGTCTGTGATGATTGTTTATTTGTATTCTTTCTTTCTTCTTTTTTGGGGGGTGGTAGAGGGGATGGGGTTGGTGGGGTGGAGGATAAAGCCTGTAAAATGTTGGACAAGCAACTGTTCACCCACCCACCCCAGTCGACATCGCACTGGCACTTCTGTTTTGATACCGAACACAGAATAAAGAAGTGCAAGCTACATGGATGATGGGAGGGGGGGGATGTGTCTGAGGGTTGTATCTCAAATCGATTTGCAATTCAAATCGTCCATAGGTGCATTCATAGATATTAGATATCACTATGAATAAAAAAGGTCAGAAAAATTAAAGTAGGGCTACATCAGAACAGATCAGGCCCTTTCAAGAGCCACTATGGGCAAACTAGGGAGACATCACCAGACCAACTATGATCCAGTAACCATGTACTCTTGGCATGCTAAGTTAAAAAATATCAATAGCTCCCCCTTTCCATTTAGGCAGGCTGTTAAAAAATTTGAATAATTTCCTTCATTAAAATCACGCACACTTTTCTCTTTGGCTTCATCCTATAGTACATTCCAAATTCCATAGCACCAAAACGACCAACCCCCTGTCTGTTACCAATTCCAGTGCTGGTGCTCTCTTGCACCTGCCAATGCAGGCAGTCCACTCTCCTAATCACCCCAACCCTTTCCTGTCTTGGACAGAGGAGCTGGCTGAGGCCGACACCTATGCCCATGCTAGGCGTGTGCTATAACAGCTTGCTCTGAATGTGCAAGTTAAACTCTAACCTGACCTAACTATGAAAGCACAGCATTTATCATTTCAATCAGTTCAGGTCATATTTAAATTGCACATTCAGAACAATTTTGGTTCTTATTGATGGACAAAATTTCAGACCACTTCTCTAAAATATATTAATTGTCTGCATTTTATATTTGGTGAACCATCTAAATTTGTGTACACATTTTAAACTAGTGTACATTTGTTGGCTGAATTAAAGTTTATTATTGGATTAAATGTATTTTAAATTTTTGTCCATTGCATTTCTCCTTCCCCTCCCCCTCTTACTATGGGAACTATCCCTGATTTTAATTAGAGGCTGGACCCACAGTAAGCTTGTTTGAACCCTAGGGATATAAGCACATTAATACCTACCAAACAAGTTGTTGTAGCAAACGCTATCATTGGCAAGTGAATGGGAGCATATGGGTGTATACTTTTTTTTCTTTTTTTTTCTTTTTTATAAATGGGTGTATACTACCAAATCAAATCCCACAGACGACAGTGGTAACATGTGGCTAAAACTCCTACCTGCAACATATCTATCAACATGCATACATGCCACAGATATAAATACTACCACCCCTCACACTTCAAGTGAACCAGAAAAAATTGGGGGTCAAGCTGCTTGATTCTGAGATAATGGGTAGCGTCTATGACTTACTATTTCCGCACAAAATTCAAGTACTTTATTTTTTTTTACAGGTACCCCATACATGTTTCAAGCACAAGGCTACTTGACACATTGATACTACATGAAATAAAATTGCATATTTTTTTTACTCAGATGAAACTATTATTTTTTACAACCAACACACTCACATTTATAACCAATCACAGGACTTGTGGTTTTTGATTTTCTATCAAAAGTTGGGTGCACCTTGAACTTTGACCCAGCCAGAAGTTATTTATTTTATAGTACTACCTATACTGATAACATACATTTTTCAAAAAGTGTCCAGCTATGTGTCTTTATGACAACCAGGGTCTGGTGTATTCTGACATAAACTGACAACCTCACTGAAACAGTTGTTTCTACAGTGCAACCTAATATAATGTACACCCCAAAAGGCATATATATTGCACACAGTTTTGTACAAATGCAATATGTCATATTAACAATAAAATGTTTTAAAATAAAACTCCTGAAGATATTTACTTTCAGTTGGGTGTGTCTACTCGGGTATGTATGTAGAAACAACAAAGATAGTCAGAGTACCTCTACCCTTTAAAGAATTCCATTAAAATACATGCACTTAATTGACCCCTAGGTTATGAAGACTTTAACAGGCACATCAAAAGAATATCAGTATTAAAATAATGCACCGTCTGAGGAAGGAAACACTAACATGACTGTACCTGTATGAAGTAATGGCTTAATGTCCTAAACATCAGTGTTGGGAGGAAATCCTGTATGCTGGGAGTGGGTGTCTTCAAGTTACAGGTGTGGGAATTTCAAATCCATCGACCATGCTGATTTTCATAATGAATCATAAAAACCATTGCCAGCCACCAATATTCCTGACTATATTTTATTTATATCCTGCTGTAGTTGGGAGGTTTTAATAGTTGTAATATCTGGAATTATTATACATCTTTCACACATTTATTTTTGATTAATGACTGAAAAAAAACTATTTTTAAATGACAAAATTATCAGAACATTTATTTTCTTGCATTATTTTCTAATCCAGATAAATACAATTTGTATATTGGATGTATTCCTACAATCTGTAATTCAGCATTTTATTAAGCTAGTAACATTAGGTAATACAGCTTTAACACTAACATAAATTATCAACTTAATCCAAGGCACATAATCAAATCTGAAAAAGATTTGTTCTGAATCTAGTATAAACTCAAAATGCACTTCATGAGAATTAACTAAGTGATTATTAAGAAAACAAATTGATCTGGAGATTTAAATGTATGTTTAACAAAGTTATTGTTATGTGTAAATAAGAACAGAGGGCAAAATAGTGACAACAAATTTATATAATTATGTTTTTGGTCAAGTGTTTTTTCAAATTTACTTTAAATTTTGCATAAAACTACAAATTTGTCTAAAATAAACCTTAGCACCCTATAAATATCTCAAAATGACAATAAAAATCAAGTTCTTTACAAATTTGAGTTTTTAGAATTTCATACATGAAAAATTAACTAGGTTAATGGAAACTAAAGACATTAATTAACCGACTATTGACACATGCTATTTTTAATATAAAAATAAATTGCTATTAAAATCAAGTTGCCTATATATATAATAAAATATTTAAGAGCACTTGTATATTGCAAGTCAAATATCATGTAAAAAGAAAATATTGAAATCTTTACAGTATGAATTTTATAAACCAACTTTTCCTCAGTGCTAACTTTGATTCAAACTCCATTCAGAGCCATGTACAGAGATTAGGTGAAGGGGTTAGGTTTGGTGCTACTGATGGGCATAAAGTTCACCAAAATTGATATAGAGCTATTTTGGTTGGTTTGACTTGGTTGATCGAAATCGGCCTCGGTGGCATAGTGGTTAGGCCATCGGTCTACAGGCTGGTAGGTACTGGGTTCAGATCCCAGTCGAGGCATGGGATTTTTATCCAGATACCGACTCCAAACCCTGAGGGAGTTCTCCGCAAGGCTAAATGGGTAGGTGTAAACCACTTACACCGACCAGTGATCCATAACTGGTTCAACAAAGGCCATGGTTTGTGCTAAAATATCCTGTCTGTGGGAAGCGCAAATAAAAGATCCCTTGCTGCAAATCGGAAAGAGTAGCTCATGAAGTCGCGACAGCCGGTTTCCTCTCAAAATCTGTGTGGTCCATTACCATATGTCTGACACCATATAACCGTACATAAAATGTGTTGAGTGTGTCATTAAATAAAACATTTCTCTCTCTCTCTCTCTGGATTGAAAGTTAGCTCATTCAGTATGTGGCATATTCTAAAATACACTGCATGTGGTGTCGTGGTTAAGCCATTGTACATAATCAGCATTTTCATTGTACTGTACCACAAAAAACGAGTGTATCATATTACTTAATTGGTGGACTTGGTTTCTTTCTCCCTGGTTGAGTTCAATTTAGCACGACCCTGTACCCATGGTGTTGTGAACAGTCCAGTGTCATTTCTTATTGCCATCTTTTGCAGGTACTGTTTTGTATTAACAGCTAAATTAGTTGTTACATGTTTTTGTGGACACACGGCATAATTAATATTTGAATGAAAAGTCATGGAATGTTGTATGGGTGCCCCGGTGACAGCATTTTAAACATCATTTAAGTTCCACCCAGAATTAATTTTAAATGTTTAAAAATATTTTGCTTTCTAAACGTTTTAATTATACTCA
>JAECMU010133879.1:14586-26447 GCA_016106625.1 Dracogyra subfuscus
AAGCGCTTGCTCAATGTGTGGTCAGTCTGGAATTGATTCTCATTCCAGCCAGTGCACCACAACTGGTATGTACTACTTTCATTCAAATTGTGCACTCTTGCCCTTTAGCATTATATACATGGTATATAGTACCATGTCTGTGGGATGGTGCATATACAAGATCCTTTGCTGCTAATCAAAAAGAGTAGCCTATGAGGTGACGACAGTGGGTTTCCTCTCTCAATATCTGTGATTTAACAGAAAAATTACATAACACATTATATATCACCCGCCATCTCATATGCTAGCTTGATGGTAGCTGCTATTCTTTGATGGTATAAGAAATAAACAATCTCTTTTCACCCCGCAGCTGGTTTTTCATGCGCTCCAAATAATACTTAAATGCTCTCACCGGGCAAAGAAGTCTATCTGAGTTGTCAAATGACTACTAGATAAACTGTGAATGACAGTAGGTGGAAACCCTTTCCCTGAAGGCGGGTTTTTAGCAACAAAGATAGGGTCGGTAGGTAAAGTGACAGACCCGTCCAAATAGTAATCAACCAAGTCATGCAAAAAAAAAAGCATGTATCTCACCACCAATGAAACCAGAAATAGGGTCTTCCACGTCAAGGCATCTCAATGATTTAAGTAAATCATGCAATACCAAGTTCGTAGAAAAGTCACAACATCCACACTGTTTAATAGTAGTGAAAATCGCAGCTCTGTGACATTTCACTATCGTGACTTCTTCTCCCTTTCAGGAATGGAGTTATTCAAAAATTTCAGGATCACTGCTGTAGAAATATAATTATGACATACACAAATGCAGACAAATTGATTTTTAAGATTAACCGATGTACTGTTCAGATAATTTGATGCACACAATTATAGATACCTTTTCAATGTTAGATGGTTTGATGAACATGCAGCTAAACTGTAAAAAAGACCTTTTTGTAAACGTGACCTATAGGCCTATTCCTACATACCTATTATCATTTCTTTTCCTTCTTTTTTATCATTTCTTCTACTTCTGAATTGTTTTGTCTAAATTGCATTTCTTTTCTTTTTCTTTGTTTTTCTTTTTTTATAGTAGAAAGTTACACACTTGTCATATTCGGAACCTTAGGTAAGCTGTGTAGGCTTAAGTCAATTTTACCGACTTTGCAGATTTCCATAACGAGTTCATTTGTTTAGGCTAAGAAGCCACTATTTAATTCAATTACATTTCCCTCCCAATAACTATATGAGTTAGCCTTATCAGACATTGTGATCTATTACCTTACAAAAGTGGACTGTTTCTAATTAATAATAAATTAAATAGGCAAAAGAGTGATCGGATTGTTCCGTCTTCAAAGATATCTATTAAACCAGTGTTTTCCTGATTTGTATAAGCAAAGATAAGTACCAGTCATATATTAAAAGGTTGCATGGATGCTACCATTCACTTCACTTTTTTCTCTAGTATTATTAAATGTGCCTTTCTTTCTGCTACATACAGTAAATAGTCTCAATCAATATATACAATTATTTTATGTGTTCTGTTTGTTAAGTGTAATGTGCATTATTTTTCACACTCGCCAGACTGAAATTACATGTGCTGTAAAAGTGAATGTGGATAAAAGTGAATTTATTTGGATATGATAAAAAAAATGCAGCCTCTATAAATTATGTAAAGAATGGAAACTTGATTGAACAGATCAGTCTAATTCATTGGGAATTAAGTTTGATGTCGATTTAGAAAACATAGTTAAAATTAATTATACTGATAAATTGAAAGCTATTGAGTCTTTAATGAATATTTGTTCAAGTAGAACTTTAACTCCATTAGGAAGAAACACTGTTGTAAAATCCTAATTTATTATAAAACTAATTCATATATTTTCGGCCAATCTAGGTTTTAAGTTTATATGGAAAGGAAACCAGATAAGGTCAAATGTGTACAAATGAATTACAATATTAGAGATGGAGGTACATGTGTATATTAAAGTTCCCAATGTCCAAATGTTTATTTTGGTCAAAAAAGATTACCTGGATAAAAAGAAAAAACTGTACAAGTTTTAATTTGAAATGGAAATTGATAATATTAAACAGGATTGATAACTTTGATCATATGATGGAATTTGATCAAGATTATATTGAAAAAAATATTGTGCCAACAGTAAAAAATAACTTTTGGAAAGACACTCTATTGACTTGGTGTGCATACCTCAAAACTTGTAAGAACAAACTCAGTAGTGACAATATAACATGCAGTCTAAATGTATTTGGTATAATGATGACATTAAAATAAATAATAAATCAGTATTTTATAGAGACTGGTATGAAGCTGGGGTCAGGTATTTAAATGACTTAAAAGATGACAATGGTATATTTTATACACATGAACAATTTATTACAATATTCAATGTAAAATTAATTTTATACATTACTGTAGTATTTTAAGTGCAGTCAAACTGTATTGTAAGATACATAAAAAACAACAATTCAAAATAAAACTAAAAAAGCCCATTCTTCCTTTCAATAATTGCAAAGACATTAAACATGACATACTAAAAGACAAAAGTTATTGTGACACACAAAAGACAAAGATAAGTGATGATAAGTTTTTACTGCTGTGTTCACACAGTCAGTAGTGTGTGTCCACCTTGACCATTGATACAGGCCTGGCACTGTCATCTCATTGAGGCCACTAAATCCAGGAGAAAGTTCCTGGGAATGTCATTCCAGCTCTGAGGAAGGATCAACCGGAGTTCCTGCTGTGTTGTTGGAGGATTTGGAAGACATTGCAAGCGTCGATCCATTTCATCCCAAACATGTTCTATTGGTAACAAATCAGGAGACCTAGCAGGCCGGGATAGCACATCAACATTGTTCTGATTCAGATACTGTTGCCAAACTCTATGAATGCGTGGTCTGGCGTTATCATGTAATGTTATCCAGGGGCCGTTCTGTTGCAAAAACGGTAACACAGTTGTTTGCAAAATGTCATCTCGGTACCTCACATCATTCAAATTGCCTTCAATCACAACCATCTGGGTCCGGCCTGTGGCTGTAATTCCAACCCATATCATAATGCCACCACCTCCAAAATGATCCCCTTCAAGAACACATGGTGTGACATAACATTCACCGTGACGTCTGTAGACACATGTCCTGCTGTCAGATCTGTGGAGAAGGAAATGGGATTCATCAGTGAAGAGGACACGTCTCCAGTCACATGCTGTCCATCGCAGATGTTGTCTGCACCACTGGAGACATCTTGCACGAATGCTGTAGATTTGTAGACGTCATTGGACTGTCCTCGCTGATACACCTCTGTTGCCAGGAATAGTACAGGCTGTAAGGGTTGCTGGCTGGAACCTGTTTTGCAGATGCATGGTTCGAATCCATGTGTCTTGGCGAGGGGTTGTCACGGGTGGTTGGCCACTACAGGGACAGTCCCTGACCTGGGTTTTTTGTTGATACCGTTGCCATAAGTGCCATATGGTGTTTTTGTGGACATTGAATTGGCGTGTGACAACACACTGCTAGGTTCCAGATTTAAGCATCCCTATGACTTGCTATCTGTAATTTTCACTGAGGCGTGGCATGATGAAATTGCATAAAGCAGGTCACTAATGGTGTTTTTCTGACTTCTAAAGAGTGGCAGTGATTTGCAACTTAATGTCTGGCCTTTTATAGTGAACAGGATTTCTCCAGAATATTGCATGTTTCTTGCACAATTAAAGCATGCAGTCACTGCAATAAATGTTTAGTTGCATTTCTTCCAGCTGTTTCATGCACATTTTCTCTGGTTTACATCCATAAATCCATTCACAAATGTATTACTTCAAACAATCCATGTGACAATCACGTAGTATAATATATTGCTTGTATCAAAATTAACCAAAAAAATAGATACAATTTAAAATGGGGAATATGAGTTAAACTGTCATTATCAAGAATATGATTGGAAACCCATAAATACAATGCCGTTTCGCTGCACAGACGATGCAGAACTAAGATGAAATCTGTACAAAATTATCCACAGAATATTACCATTTTTTACATATCATAGGATATATTGGGTCTCCACTTTGTTCTTTCTGTGAAGATGAAATATCAACATTACTTCTTTATTTTTAGACAGTAGTAAAATTAATCCCATTTGAAAAGGGCTAAAAGAATCGATCCTTAAAAAACCCAGGTATATTAATACATTTTACAAATGAAAATATAATTTTGGGTTTTAGAACAAGTAATAATAATCCAATTAATTTAATTATACTATTAATTAAGCAGATTATATTTAAGAGTCACTTGAAAGGTTATACACCTATTCCAAACATAGAATGGATTAAAAAAGAATTAGATATATACTATAATTACAAAATGTGTAGCTTTTCCAAGTGTGTCACAATTTGTTTACGAAATAAAACATTTGTCCTCGTCATATTCACTTTCAAATAACAATGCTCTTATAGTAAGAATTGTATCTTGATGTTACTATATGATGTACAAATGTATGTATGTATGTATGTATATCAATGTTTATCATATGTATGTATGGTTATGAAAACGGATTCAGTCTCCCCTCACAAATGAAATGAACTTTCCACTACTGTGCCAAATATCACATACGTAAAAGCAAGCTTATTCTCCCCCCCCCCCCTTCTCTTGATTTCACTTTATAGTAAACCGAAGGACTCTCCCTTCCCCATTGTTTCCCTTTGAACAATTTTCAAGGGTTAATGGTTAATAAAAATGTATTATTTAATTATTATTTTCATTGTAGTGTGAATGCCTTGTAAACATATCAGTCAGGATTTAAGAAACACATGAAATAAATATTTTTTTATATGTTTTATTCATAATGTAGCATAGCGGTAACTGCCAACAACTGACAAAAACAGAGAGGTCAGCTTGTACACATTTTCAGTGTCTGCAATTACCGATAAACAAAACATTGAACAGGAAATTAAAGAAACAAATTCTGATTAAACACCTAGTTTGGTCGGAGTCACCATCTAGATGCAGTTATGGTTGGTTTGCATACTGTATTTTAAATATCCACTGGTTTTCAGTATAATTTGAGTTTAAAATATATCACCAACACACACATTCACATAGTTGCACATACAGACACGCGCACACATGCAAAGAGGGAGAAAGTTACATAAATTTGTATTTCAACATTTGCTAATACATTTTATTGTTTTGATACGTGCCTGCTCCAAGATTGACAAATTAAATATTATTAAGCCTATTAGTAGAGATTTATATTGTCACTCTTACATTAGTGTAACAATTTTGCAAAATGATGACATTGGGTTAAACTGTAGAACATATTTGTTACATCATCATTACATGTAAGCATAGGCCTACATAAAATGTTGGAGTTTATGGATATTACATTCTTGGGGGTATTGATTTTTCACTACTTAAAATTGCCAATTCCGCTTATGAAATGTGTTTTCTGTTTTCTAAACTAAAATTCTGTTTATATCTTCAAAAACAGTCGGGTAAGGCTTTTGGACTGGTATGCATTTACAGTGCTATTTAATAAACATTCTTCCTTGATATAAAGAAGTAAATTAATATATTTATGTAATATAATGGTACAAATATGACAGCTATTATATATAAAGGGTGAAGCCATATTTTCATTGGTTGAGTCGTCTTTTGTCAGGGCCCTATTCCATGAAGCGATCTTAGCAATAAGATCACCTTAAGTGCGTAAGGTAGTTATATACATAAGGTGTTCTTAAGGCTAAGATCACTTTGTGGAATGGGGCCCAGCATCCAAAGATTACTGCCAAATTCAGGTATTCTGAAAAGAAAGTGATATAAATACCAATTAAAATCAAATTGGAACCAAACATATCAAACTGAGATTTCGTAAAAGAATACTAAAGCAAAGCTTTTGGACTGCACGGTATGCATATTCAGTGATATATAATGCACATTGTTGCTTAATATCAATAAGTATAAATAAAACAGTTAAATGTGATAGTTATTATATATTTATTTTTACTTTTACTTTTACTTTTTTATATAACGTGCACATTCAGAGCAAGCTGTTATAGCACACGCCTGTCTTGGGCACACACCTCAGCTATCTGAGCTGTCTGTCCAGGACAAAATAGAAATTAGTGGTTAGTTGTTATTGTTAGTGAAAGAGAAAAGAGGGTGTAGCGGCCATACACCTACCCAATGAGTCCTTAAAAACTCGCTCTGGGTGGGAGCCGGTACCGGGCTGCGAACCCAGTACCTACCAGCCTGTTGTCCGGCGACTCAACCACTAGGCCATCGAGGCTGGTTATTATATATTACGGGCTCCGCCATTTTGTACTATCCCAGAAAATATGCCCTCTGGCGAGCTGGATGTTACATAATACTTAACGTGTCGTTCAGGAATTAGTCTTAGAACTGAAGAAACGAAAGGTACCTGATTTTTGCGGATGCATCACAATGTTCTGTAATAATATCCATCCCAGTAAGCCAGCATTAAGTATATATTATTGTTCAATACAAAATAAACCACCATTGTCAAAGTGTCGAAATAACTGTATTATGTTTCGTCCATACATTAACCCATGTATGATAAACTGAGTGTTTCCTGATTGACAGGTGCATATTGCATGGTATCCAATTAGGGTGATTGATACTGTTTTAAGAACACAGGGTATTGATGGACATTATCAGCCATCCTGCTTTATTAATGTAAATAGTTCTGTAAAACCCTTGATTAAATGGACTTTCCCATCTAAAATCACAAAACTGACCAATTACTTAGTCTTAGAAAAGATAATTATCACTTGGGTATCTTGAGTGGTCGTTTTTGCTCCAATGTACTGTACCAATAGGCCTAATAATATATGCTTCTTTTTTTAGATTTTGTTAAGAGAGAAAAATACTATACTGATATCCAAAAGAAACTATACCACTATTCTGGGAGACTACTGAAGACAAAAACTAAAATATGTTTTATTATATAAAACATATTTTCACGAGTGGTGTTTTTTCGCATGCCAGAAACACAATTTTATTCCATGAAAACAGAAAGATATTTTACCACAATTGTATTTCCGTTATCCAAATTATAAGGAATTTAAATCTTTCTTTTTTTGGTATAGTATCTTTTGGATGTCGGTATATATAAATCCATTTCGTTCTGTTGATGCAAATTGAAATATATTTAGTTAAATAGTTCAAGTCATTTATGTTGTTTTACAAGTCTGGTTGATTAAAGTAAAGCAGCTTGTAAATTATTGCTTTTGTCTACACTGTGCGTCACTTCACACCAAGCTATAGTACCAGACGCCACGAAAACAAAACAAAATGGCTGCCCCCAGTTAGCAGGATTAATCACAGTTTATATTAAGTCAAAAAAAAACAAATGTTTTTCATTTCTTAAAATGTGTTGGTGGTCCGGGTATGCATCTTTCCAACACATAGGGTTCACTTGGAGTTCAGTCTCCCTTTAAACCTTAAAATATGGTCGATTACCTGGTAATTTTATTACATTCTCAGCACATTGGGCAAAATATAAATACTTTTGTGAATTATACATTAAGAACTTAGAATTTAGGGAGGGGAATAAGTCTTAATTTCTTTTTAATTGATACTAAAATATATATTCCAATTAATTAATAATAACTATAATTAATATGCATGTATTGAACAAAGGTCGGGGTGGGGTGAGATATATCAAAACACATCACAAATGTCAGGAATTTATAAACAGTTACAATAGAGGACACTTAAATAAAAATCCTTGACCTTGCCAAAATATCAATTTATGGGTGCATATATGCATGAGAGAATGTTTTTTGGAAAATGTACAGATTGAATGAATTCTTTATAAAAATATCCTTTGATGTATTAATTTGGTCAAATAATTTTAATATTTAATGAATAAAATAAATAATAAATAAATGATATTACTTCAAGCAGAATGATATGAATTAGTTATTAAGCATATTTGGGAGAAAAGGTAAATTAGAATTTTAGTACATATTTGTTTTGTAAAATGTTAATAAAAGTTCTGTGGATAAAAAAGAAAAGAAGAGGAGGACATTGTTGGTCACAAGGGTGCAATTAAATAATAAATGTTGATAGCCTAAGACATGCAGAATAAAACAAGATTGGCCCTTGCTTAATCCCAGGCAGGATTTTGGTGTAAGAAATACTTATGTATTCTACTGCATAGGCCTTCCATTAGTTAAAAAGTTTTTAAAAAAAGGTTGAGTTGGAATTTGTAATTAAAATTAGTGGAAAAAAAATAATCAAAAGAGGAAAGAAAGTAGATAAAGTTTTGTCCAGTGCCCCATATAAACGAACAGTACTTCAACTACTCTAGTATATATAGTTTAGAAAAAAGTTATATTTACTTTTACGAATTCGGTACTCTTGTCTTCAGTGTTTTGTGAAAAGATGGTGTGTTGAAGTGTAATTGGTTAATTTATATAAAGTGTGTACATGAACTCCTGCATCGGTTTACAGGTGAGCACTCATTCAAACGCAGTTTAAGAATTTACCCTACCGAATAAAATCGAACCGAGGCAAATGATAAAAAAAATTATGCAATGTTTCAAAACGTGTGTTTAAATTTTTTTGTAAAGTAATGTCTCTTGCTGTGCCAAAATAGTTCAAATGATAAATTAAGTAGAAAAACAATGTATGTACAATATATTAAAGGAACAGACACTAGTATCAGCCCGTGAAAATGGGTATTAAGATAAGTTAACGTACAAACCTGCAACATTTGGAGGTAATAAAAGAGAGAAGCTAAAGTCTGTAATGTTTACACAAGAAAAAACTGTCAAAAAATAAGTTTCAGTAACCATAACTTTTCAGATGATCGTGCATTTTTAGAATTATGCTAAATATATTTTGGGGTATTACAAAAAGCTGGATGACCAGAACCACTTAAGGTATACGAAAATAAATATTCTAAATAATAAATTGTAAGTATTTCTAATTTAAATAATAAAAAATGATAATGAAATAATAGTGAAAACTCAGGGATATTTCAGGGTGTTAGACTTGATGTTTCCAAATGATTCAGAAGGTAATTGGTATATGCTCTAGTGATGTCTTTAAACAAAACAAACGTTTTACTTTATATTTATCTTTTGTTGTACATACATGTAGCCTGCATTAGTGTGCCTTGAGTGCAAATTATTATGAAACATATTGATAAAAAACATTTCCAAATATGAAACTCAATAACAAACAAATAGACTGAAGGTATATGCAGACATTGAACCACAGCTACATTCTGATATTTTTTGTGTTTTATTATTTTTTTAGGAAAGAATTGCAAGTAATTAAGCAGGAACTCCAGATGTCAAAGACCATTACAAATGACCTTTTGGAACAAAATATTGTTCAAGTCAGAATGAACATGTTGATTCTGCCTATTGTAACTACTTGTTTGGCTGTTGTCAATGGCCTGGCATATGTTGATTATTACATTCTGCCAAACCAAACGGATTCAGAGCCAACAACTCAGGATGAAGCACAGAAATTTCTTCAACATCTTCTTGAACGTGTGCAACTATGGCTTAGGCAAAGACATCAGTTTGCACATACATCTAATTCTTCTCAAACATTTTTGGTGAGTGCATTACATTATTAATGGTAAGAAGTTTTCACTTTTCTTGAGAAGTTAAAGACAGGATATATCTTGATGGTAAAGTGCTAGTTTGATGTGTGATGGATCATCTAGGATTGATCTCCCATTGGGTTATATATTCTGTTTTATCCAAGGCCTAAAAACTGGTAGTGCTATATAAATAGGGTTGTGGACATTCCATGCTCTACCAGTTGAACTAACATAAATATAAAGACAACAATATCAGGTAAAGATTTTGAACTTGAACAATACAGTCATATTAATTACATGTTCATCTATTTGAAGTAAACTACATGTACATTTATGTTACAAATGAAGTGTTCTTACTCCTGCAGAGTATCAAAAACTGATTTTGAACTATTTTTAATGAAAATGAATTAAATGTCCTAACCCATGCAGAGTGCCAGTGACATACCTACATGTATATATAGACCCACAACTATATTGAAAGTAGTGTTAATTAATTTTTATACAATTTCAATACAAGTTTCAGGTAAATGATATAATTCACATATCAACTGTATGGTTACCTAGGTAAAAATCACATTAACCAACTGTTACTTATGATTTTGAAATATACTGTTGACTAAACACCAAAAATAGGGGATATATATTACCCAAAATTACCAAAACTTTGAAACAATTTCAACATTTATTTCAACATTAAAATATCTTACATGTGCTCTGCATTTCATGGTTTTAACAAATTGAAATGATTTTAAAGTCCCACATTAAATGTAATGCCATTTAGGGGTGGAGTTGATATTGTATTGGACCTCCTCTAGCATTAATAAGTGCATTACATCATTTTAATGCATGGTTCTTATTAGGTGGCCTAGCTATCATCACTTGTCGAAGCTGATGCCTAATTCTACCAGCATTTGTGGTAGTAGTTGACATTTCTGAATATTTCTACCAAGGATATGCCACACATATTCTTTGGGCGAAAGGTCATGGGAATTGTTGGCTAAGGCAAGGTCTAGATTAGATTACTCTGTAGATGATCTGTGACAACGTACACCAACATGTGAGCTCAGGCACTGTCTTTCTGGATCATAAATCCTTTCTCATAACAATGAGAAAATGGAACTGATATTATCTCCTTAGTACAGACCTGTGATTCTTTATGGGATTCTATTTGATAGAGAGCTAGTACTACCATTGTTAATGTCAACACTGACAATGGTCTTTTTATAGAGTAGTATACTCTCACGCCCCCACACCTAAAAACAAAACACCTTCAAATGTTTGCATACAAGCTTGATATATGTCCTTAGACTGATTATTTGTACCATTTGTTAGACATGCACACATGGTGCCTTGGTCTATGTAAACTAGTGTATATTGAAGTCTGATTTTTCAGACCCAGATGTCTTTCAGTATATTTTTTTCAGCCACATACATATATGTAAGTTAGTTAGTCCAGTTTAACAGTCCATTCTTTGTTTGTGATGATTACTGTAAACCGTATTAATATTGCGACGTCTTTTTTTCGTGAATGTATACCTTAGCGCATGTTCGTGACGTGTAAATTTCGCGATCAACCGTTGACAGCTCACTGTAATTGTTATAAAGTTACTGTCTGTAAATCAATATTCTGTTTTCCTGCATTAAGCACTTGTGCCTGGTACAGAGTCTATAGGGAGGATTAGGCCCTATACCCACCTCACCTGTATTAGAATCACAACTCACAGCTTCGGTTGTTAACTGTTAACACCCTTTGGTAGATAAAACAATAAACAATTAGTCGCTATCGATTGAAGCTACATTAAACAAGGAGAGCTCATGTATAGGCTGTGCCTGTTGAGTGAATTTTTTTGTGAATTTTTATTCTCAATAAAATATTTAAAAACAAAACTTTAACTTTAAGCACACTTCACACTTCAAACTGGAAAATAGTGCATGCGTATTAATTTCGCGATATAAGGTTGGACGTGAACGACGTGAAATTTATACGCACGCATTATTTTCACGGTTTACAGTATTCTGTCAAGTTTCTTTGTATTCATACTTTTCTTTTTCATTTTGTTTAGGTTTGGGACAGCATCATAAATTTAGAGTTGCAAGTAACTGAACTGAGAGAGTGCTGGGAAGAGATGCTTTTGGGAGCTTTCGAAGAAGAAATTTGTGCAGTATATATTTATATATATTTATATTTTGGTATTTGATAGATTTAGTCGACATTTCTCGTAAAAACTGCTATCCTGTTTTGACTCTGTCATTACCCTTCACTTACATTTTCACTTGCAAAACCCTATATGAT
>JAECMU010133879.1:29895-49299 GCA_016106625.1 Dracogyra subfuscus
GGCTAGAGAGGATTGTGTGTAATACATATCAACAGGGGGAGGGCTAGAAAGCACTGTGTGTAATACATATCAACATGGGGAGGGCTAGAGAGGATTGTGTAACATATATCAAAATGCGGAGGGCTAGAAAGGACTGCGTGTAATACATATCAACAGAGGGAGGGCTACAGGCATGAATTAATAAATTGATGTTTGAAGGAAGGATAAAATGAAATATGGAAAGAAAATTAGAATTTTATTATTAGAAAATAGGTGAAAATCACAACCGTTCTAAACGTTATTGTTCTCCACTGATTTTATCGAGATTTTCTGTTTTTAATTCATTCCGGAGTTGAATTGTAAAATTCCGGAATTGAAATTTTGCCACACTCTTTACCACCACCCAACAATGCTATGGAAAAGCACTTCTGTGTGCTTCACCCTCCACTCTGATAGTAACGAAAAATAGGAAGACACATATCTCTTAGACAAAATCTTGTTAATTTTCCCCTCTGGAACGAAAGCGTGCAACTCCGGAATGAAACAAAAGTTCCAGAGTTGAACGTTCCGGAGTTGCAATATTTATATTTTGATTCATAAAATTCCTGTTGGCAACCTTTATTGCATTCGAGGTAGAAAAGAAGGAAACAATCTCCCACTTTTGACACGATTTGTAAAGCAAAATGATCTGAAAGTAATATTTTCCGAGAAAACTGCGTTCCGGAGTTGAACAGCAATAAAAATACGCAAGACTCGTCAAAAGTTGAGATCAATCTGTGCTGAGAATATTCAAAATTTGGAATGCAATCCACCCTGATTTGTTTTTAATATAGTTGCAACAAGAATTTACTGAGAGTCATGTGATAGTTTCGTTCACTTTAACACCGTCATGGGATATTTTAGTTATTTTGTTCCGGAGTTGCAAAACATTTCCAACTTCTTGTTACACAGTAAAAACATTTTCTAGAAATCATATTACTAACATCTTATTTTATCTGAACTTCATGATTGAATGATCATATATACCCCAAAATAAAGTAAAATTCCTTAGTACAGGGAATAATTTGTTGGGGTTCGCATCACAGTTTGCTAGTCATTCTAGCTCACGTGCGAACCAATTTCGCACTATGGATCGCTGTTACTGCGAACCAAATAATCTAATTGTGTTCGCGGTAGTAGCACAATTACCATCATGTTTTTTTCATTCTTTCAATTGGCAAAGTTCGGCTTGAATAATTCAGTGTTAGAATGTCACATTCAATATTCAATCGAAATTTCAATGACGTCACGTGTATTCAGTAATTTACTTTCATGCAACAATAATTATAAGAGGTCAACTGCCATTGGTCGACTGTTTAAATGTATACACAGTAAGAAAGCATGGACATAAATGAACACAACTTGTGATTGGTTAAATAAATTATGTAACTGTAAGCAGTCTTGTTTCTGACGTTTTTGAGTTCGAAACTACTTTAGTAGATAGTTGTAACTTGCGCTTATGTCTGCTATATTTCTTTGAAGCGAAATTCATGTAAAAGTTGACAACTTGTAGTTGACACATATTCTTTTGATCGCCAATGACCCAATACACAACAAAACGGTATCACTTATCGATTAAGGCACGTCATCGAAGCGACCAATTAACTATTTAAATAATCATTTTATGGCTTAGTTATGATTGTTTGTGATATAACTTGGTTATAACAAAGAGTCCACTTCAAGAGATTATTGTTGTGCTATCAATGCATACTGTGGTTGACATTTAGTTACTCACGAAAACGGGTATAATTCCGGTACATTTCGTATTTGAAACACGATGTCACTAGTGAGTTTAAAATAATTATTACTGAAAATAATTAAGCCATGTAATTTTGTCATTGGGTACTTTAGAAAAATAAAATAATAATAATAATGATTTAAAGTACTCTATAAGCACTGACCTATAAACGGAATACCGTAAATGTATTAATTAATGTTAGACGTTTTGTGACTTAAAACATTTTTATATATATATTTTTAAATTTATTTATTTATTTTGAAATAATAGATGTGGATAATACTGGTATTTAAATATTACTGTCTCTTTTTCTTGATAGTTTTTGGGTAGAAGAGTGATTTTAAACATCTGGATAATATATAATAAACATAAAATTTTATTTATTTATTTTTATGTAACGACACCCCAGTACACGGTTTATTTATTGATTGTTTATTTGTAAGTGAATTGCAATTTTTTTTTGTTTTTGTTAAATACTTTGATGGATTATTATTTTCTCAGGGTTTTAGATTTCATTAATTTGAACACAACTTTTTTTGTGTGTGTTCTGAGCACTCTTATAGTCTTAGATCTTGTTAGTATAGTAATGTTAACAGCTGGTAAAGATGTTGCTGAAATCCATTTCAATTTATATCAGTCAAATTAAGCTTAATATTTTAGTGGTATTGAGATACAAATATTTTGAGGTAAGCATATAACATTGTTTATGTTCAATTTGGGCCTGCTTATTTTGGGCATATATATTTTGGACCTTTCACCCTGACTTTGGTGCAATCAAAAAGTCCCATCTATATAAAGTTATATAATTCTGAATCATTACCAAAAATAATTGAAACCCTCAAAAACATTTACACAATATGGTTAGATATGAATTATGGTTATGGAGTATTTTGCTGTAAGATCCAGCATTAAGACACTGATGCATGCACACCTGCACACACAGTTAAAAAAAAATCTACATACTACAATATTTTCTTATTTATGATTTTTTATTTTTATTTTACCATCCATGTGATACATCTAGATTAGGTGAGACATAACAATCACTGAATAAACAGTTTACTGGGGTGCTGTTAAAAATATTTTCCAAATAATATATTCAGTCTCTTGGGAAAATGTAAAAAGCCCTGGAAAAAGAACCAAAATGGTGCTTATATAACTCCTAAAAAAATAAAACTGTTTTAAGTGTATAAACCCTGGTAAAACTGGGAATTAATACCGGTAGTTGACTTTCTGTGTTCTAAAAGCATAGATCGAAATTGTTGTTAATTTGCCAACGGTAAACGCGTAGGTTCGCGAAATTGACTCACGGGAGAAGTGAATACATTATGAAAAGGAAAATGAGTTTCAATCCTTTCCATTTTCCAGTATGCACATATTTGTAATAAAAATTATGTGCTTCAGAGTCCTTTTAAAAATAACCTGAATTTGATGTGTCCTTTCAATAAATGCTTTAAAAGTTGAAGAACACTTTGTCCTCTAATACTTAGCATGTACATCAAAACTGATAACACTGGAACTTTCAATCAAGGTACACAAATAATTATATTAAGGTACACATCAAATGATGATTTATTTACACTCAGCAGTAGGGCCTATATTGTATTGCTTAGAATACATCCTGAAGACATGTAGATCACAAAATAGCTTGGGCTCTGAAGGGATTCATTGTACTGTCCATATATAATTTGCATGCATGAGCCTACGTGGAAACTGCTAATTAAATTTACAAATGTGCTAATCAAATCACAAAATTATTAAAAGCAACTGCTAACCATTTTTATCTGTACAAATTATTCCATGTTAGTAGTTTAAAAAATGTCACGGTCAGAAATCACCTGACCGTGATTTGTTACAGGCATATTTTTAGAATTTAGGCTGGCAAAAACATCAAAACATCTGTGAAATGGCTCACGAATCCGACCTTTTTATGGACAGACGCAGGGAAGAATATAATGATTCTAATAAATAAGTTTTTTTCATATTATTTTTTATTCTTCCTTTGCATATAGTTTTGTACGTGTAGTTAGCAGGTATTGTGAGAATGACCCATATATAAAGTAATAATGATGGTGTTTTATTTTAATATGAAGACATTCAGTGGACATGTATATAAAGTGATAATGATGGTGTTATATTTTAATATAAAGACATTCAGTTGACATTTATATAAAGTGATTATAATGGTGTCATAAAAACTTGATGATGATGGTACATTCATATGCAGTTTAGTACAAGAAAGTTAACTGGTACATGTTTATTCTATAAGAGTATGGATTCAAGTATTATGGTCTTGATATTGGCAGTATATGGTCAATATAAAATATGTTTTGTTTGTTTTATTTGGCTTTTACCCTATTGATGTTTTTTTTATTTGTTTTTGTTTTAATTGGTCATTATTGACTGATCCTCAAACACAAATATTTCTTTTAGGGTCCTCACTTCATTTAGCTAAATTAACAGAATGTAATTTTTTTTAATTTATTGGGTTTGGATGTACTTATCAGAGATAAAATGATCAATAAATGATGAAATAATAAAAAAATTCATTTCATGAAACTTTAAATGTGATATAATATTATCAGTTTCTGTTTTTCAAATAGTGTCATCTTCAAAATGTCATATCTTCTGTTCTAAATGGAATATGAAAAAAAATCAAACTGTTTTTAACTGGGTAAGATATGTAGTTTCCATTAATACAAAAAGTGGAAGATGTAAAATGTTGGCCATATGTGATGGGTTTTCCTAGACTGCCACACACACACACACACACACACACACACATATATATATATATATACAGTGAAACTCCTCTATTAAGACCACCTGTGGGACTTATGAAAATTGGTCTTAATACTGGGGTGATCCTATTACCGAATTACTAACATTTAGAAGGTTTTTAGAATATTAATTCTGTTGTGTATAAAGTGATAAATTGTTTTATTATTTTTTTAAATAAAAAAAAAATTGTTGCCTGATTGTGTTTAACCAGCCATTTGAAGCCTTAAACTCACTTTCTGCAATTCCAAGTTCAGTTGCATATTTCAAAGCTTTCATTTTTAACATGGGGCCTAAAATCGGTACATCTTGACCGCGCATGTGTTGAAACCATTCCCACATTAATGTATTCAGCTGTTCTACGGGAGAACGTACACATAAACGTTTTCGATCATTATCTTTATTGTTCTCGTAGCCATCCAAAATCTCTGCTTTTCTTTTCAATATTAGCTGTACTTGCATTTTTCCGATACTGAATTTCTCTGCAAGCGTGCATTGACTTTTTCCTGGACTGTCATTTATTAAAGTAACTTTTTGTTTCAAAGTCAATTCATAGCATGATTTAATCTTTTTGGGGGTTCCCATTTCAAATGTTGATATTACGTACCTCTGCCAAAATAACAGAAGAAATACGGCATTCGTAGTGTTTACCATTTACCTTACTTTCGACAGGGTCAAATAAAATAAAAATAAAAATAAAACTCACTTTGTGGCCTTAGTCATTACACATCTCAATAATGGATAACAACACTTCTTTTGTTTCCTAGTGAATTAGTTGGTAAATTTATTCTATTGTGTCCTAATTATCATTAACATATTTTATTAGACTCGGTAGATTTAAGCTGAATCTTTGAACAACAGGTGCATAAGCATTAAACACGTGTCATGCCAACTTCTGACCTGTATTGATTCTTTCAGGTCAGGCTATTTAATTGACACAGCAGTGTAAATATTATTTAACACCTACGATAGATAATTGCAATAATGAACACAACTTATTTTATAAGTGATATCTGTAATCGTTGACACAATAAAAATTAAATAAATTTCATTTCATTTCTTAAGTAAAATATATCTTTTGTTGTGTATGTCAAACAATCACATGGACACTCAGGGCTTTAGATCTCACTAATTTGGGCACAACGGGGACTTTTTTTCTTCTAAGTACAGGAAGGTAATTTTAGCTCAATACTATCATTATAACAGCTACTGGAGAGTTGTCAATATTCAGAAATGCATTTCTAGCTATTTTAATGAAAATAAACTTAATATTTTGGTGGTTTTGAGGTGAGATATTTTGAGGTCAGTATGTTTATACTTAATTTGGGCATGATTAGTTTGGGCATCTGCATTTTGGGCACAACGTTTATCGCCTCGACTTTAATGCAATCTAAAGCCCTGGACACTAGTATGGGACTTAATACATACAGGCTGTTAAACATATTTATTAAATAAATAAGGTTTTAATGTCAAGATTGATCGACAGGTTTTTGTTAGTAGTATCGTATTACCCTATAATCTGATATTTTGTTGTATTTTCTTAGACATTTTTTTGTGTTGACTCTGTGTATATAGGCCGACTCGTCTTCTCATGATGGTATTTGGAGACTTAAAATGTTGGATAATAAAGTGAAAAAGAGCTTATATTATGTGTGTGGAATGGGGTTTAAAGGAAACATGACACGTGGCCTATATTTGGCACCAACCATGTACAATTAATTATAAATTTAATCACCTAAAAACAAAAATGTACAAAAAAAAAGTAACTAGTTAAAATATCTCCGTAAAGAAACAGATACGAGCTCTTAGCGGAAATTGCCGATCTTTAATGAGCAGGGCAGTTACAGGTCCGTGACGTCAGAGACGAGTAGCTTGATATGTCGCCTTACACTTAAAAGCATTAATTAGTCCGTACCACTCGTAAGGAATATAAGACTTGCACACCTTACCAAAACAATGAGTGTTCATTCACAAAACGTTTTGCTGTATCAATTTGTGCTGTTAGTAAATGAAGAAAGATACACATTTATTTACCACGGTGATACTGAAGAAAAAAAGGATAGCTAGTCGGAGGGTGGGGAAACCGATGGTGCCAGAGCAGACCGGTCGACCAATTTATAGCCCGGAGCCCGAAAGTAACCCGGAGACAAAATCAAAACCCGGTAGCTAATGGCGAGATGTATACAGTTCATATTTAGCATAAAGATACACCTCGGTATGATGTATTTAAATATGTAAAAAATATAAATGTAGGACAAACATTTTATTTATTTTGTTTAGAAAATATCGCATTTTTCATGTTCGCACAATGTAAACAAACGCTCTAATTTACAAGGCGCTTCGCTTTTATTAACCTGACTTGTAAAACAACATAAATGACTTGATAGTATAATAAACTATTTAACTAAATATATTTCAACAGAACGAAATGGGGTATTCAGGCTATGGGTTGGGTGCATTAGAGTGAAAACGACCACTCACGATATCCAAGTGATAATTGGTCAGTTTTGAAATTTTTGATGGAAAAGTTTACTTAATCAAGGGTTTTACAGAATTATTTACAGTAATAAAGCAGGGGGGTTGATAATACCCATTAACATTGTCCTATAGTTGCGACAGGTTACGCCACATTACCCTGTGATCTTGAACAACTGGTATGTATTTTTGTACGTAGGTCTAGACAGTGGTAATCACTTACCTGGTCGATACCTTGCAATATATATACACCTGCCAACCACAGAAAGAAAGGACCAATTAACTAAAACAACACTCCAATTCTCAAGTCAGCCCGTGGACGAAACATAAGACTTATTTCTATACGGACAGTAGTGGTTTATTTTGTATTGAACTTCGTGTTACTTGGGGCTTTGGGCAACGAGGAACGTTTTTGTGACGTACTCTGCCCGAAGATTTTAAAAACATTATTTAAAATTAATTTTGTTTTCTAAACATTTAAATACATCGTACTGAGATGTATCCTCATGCCAAACCCCATGTTTGTATATGCCATATTTAATTACTTATTGACGTTTTCTTCTTCGGACAGTGAATACTGATTTTCTTATGTAGGGCTACAGCGTATGCAGTGTTGGTGTCCAATTTTTTCTTTTGTGATCAAATACACGCGTCTTTTTTCGGATATAATCCTTTGAAAAACCGTAAAAAGACGATCCCAATCGTTTAAACTGTTTATTTTGACACCCGAGCAGTACCGCATAGTTGGACTGAAAAGATCTAAGTCCCTTACTCCATATATAAACAGTTGACAACAATGGAAGGGTATAGTTGCTCTGACGTCACTTCCGGGTTTTTCCGAACGCTCACGAATAAATACATGTATGCATAAATCGTCCTTTAATTACTTCGTTTTAAGTTAACTACACATATTTTATTGTTATAAACTTATTTGTATATTATTTTTATATCATTTTTCTTTTAAAATGAGCTATAATATGGTTTCGTGACATGTTTCCTTTAAATGCATTTTTACCTGTTATAACGGGTCAAGATGTGGCATATTGCAATATTTATAAATAATAATTCGGAATATAAAAATCATAATTCATTTTGAGATGGCAAAGGAAATATGCTAATAGTAGATATAACTATTTTTAATATTCGATTGACATTAATAAACCTATACATATGTGTATGGTCTAAATACTGATGATCCTATGCTTTGGAACAAGTAAATATTTTTAATATATGTACTGTGTATTTAGTGTTGACTGAAATCTTGTTTAAGACCCAAAAATTGATATTTATAATTATATAATTACAATTATAATTATAATATTTTCTTTGTGTCTATATATACACTTTACAGCAATCTGATTGGTCGAGAGGTGCTTACTTTTTTTCGTTCATATTTCACTGAACCGAAAAAATTTAAGCCATGCCTACTGCACCCCCACTGACACACTACTTTTGTGCAACACATCAGATTATTCAGGCAGCAATATTTAGATATTTAAATGATTCGTAAATAAGCACAGCATCAGCTAGAGGAAATGGCATCGCTTATCAAATTTTCGTCATTTACCAAATAAATTATCTGATTCAAATAATAGTGAATGAACGTTTGCATTGTCACGCAACATAAGTATCAATGCAGTTTACACAAACGGTGCAACAGGCATATTTAAAGCTAAACAAAATAAATTCAGTTATGTATTGTTAAAGTATGTGCACACTTTTGTATGACCCGCATAATTGTGGTCAATTCTTAAGTAAATGTAGCCCATAATGAAGTGTTAGAAATAATCAGTGAGCTCGATCAAATTACAAAAACATGTAGCCCTTATCGACATCTGAAGAAGTAATCCAGAATTTACAAACTTTACATTGAGAAGAAGCATGCAAATAAAACAAGCTTAAATAGATTTGTTTTTTGAGATCAGAGTCATATACTTCTATAATAAACATATTATGGATACAGAACAGACCAATTTATGGTAAGTCTTAAATTTAGTTTAGTGATAATGAAAAACACAGTATATATTTATTGGAAATTTAACAACTCACTTCTGAAAAATGAAACTTGCATAATAACAGCAGTTAAAAAGTGTATTTCTGATATTAAGAAACTATATGCTGCTTTTATATTTGTATGTTTGTGAAGTAAATTGTTTTAGTCAAA
The DNA here is from genome assembly GCA_016106625.1 of Dracogyra subfuscus. NCBI lineage: Eukaryota > Metazoa > Mollusca > Gastropoda > Neomphalida > Peltospiridae > Dracogyra > Dracogyra subfuscus. Next base: position 39,069 of record JAECMU010133879.1, read on the forward strand.
GTATGCTTAAATGGTTTACTTTCGTGCTATCATTGTGTTTGATATTTAGTTACATGTATGTGCAGATAGTATATAATACAATTCATGTATGTTCTACAATCATAACAATATACATTAATATATTATCGTGAATGTTTTATAGATTAATGATTACTAGAAATGCAATGTTTATTGCATCATTAAGTAGATATTTAACTAAATACAACATCATTATTCTTCATCATGAGTATTAATTACATCACAATTATTTACTGCACACTTGATAGAATAAATGTATTGAGTAATGTTTGTGTTTAGATTTATTAGTTTTGTATTAAAAGTTTTGTATTAAAACAATAAAATGATGATTAACTTTTTAAAATATTTTGCTGTATTCAAGAAATGCATATGCAGTCGGACCTTGTTACAATAACCATATTCGTCCATGGGTCACTTCATTATATTGAAATTGCTGTTATAAGAAACAAAGAGTTTTATTTAATGACACCACTAGAGCACATTGATTTTTTTAATCATTGGGTGTTATCCCACAGACAGAATAGCACATACCACATCAATTAATATACCAGTCATGGTGCACTGGCTGGAATGAGAAATAGCTCAGTGGACCCAATGACTGGGATGGACCACAGACCATTATTAAATACTAAGTATATTATTATTAATCTAGGCACATTTACTGTCATTCTAATCCATTGATACGTAATTCATTTGCAAAATGTTATAAAACTAGCAGACTTGATTGTTCGAAGTTAATCTCTTAATTAAATGAGACTAAAGACTTATTTTCAAAAAGCAATGCACGTCTACAGATTTAGCCAACAGATTTAGCCAACATCGGTAACTCAGGCATCATGTGACATTGTTGGCTTGCGACGAGATCAAGGATGACAAACGGCTGTGTGTACTGCCAACGTGCCATAGTATCTGTGGTTATGTAATATGTCATTGTAAAGAATTGTTTTCAGACGTCGGCTGCACATTTGTTCTGTCTGTATCGGAAGATGTTAATTACGGTGTAATGAACAGAATAACAGAGATGTACTTTTGTTCCTTAACATTTGTGGTTGGATGATGTAAATGTCATAGTAAAGACAGTTGTTTTAACCAGGTCTAACTCTACTTCCATGAATTATAATTTTATATTATGGATACAAAGTGTGTAGCTGCATTATGCAGTATTGGAAGACTATAAAGAAGAAAGAAAAATATTAGAAGTAGTTTAGAGGATAAAAGGTCAAAATTTGTTCCCATATATAGGAGTTTAAATGACGTGTTACAAAATGTTACCGGAGGGGGGGGGGGGGAGATTGGTTGCGTAATTGTTGAATTAAAAATATCACGTGAATGTTTCCTGTCCCAAGTCAGGCCATTGATCATATCGAAGACCGGACTTTGGATAGGCGTGCTCAAAACCATACACTGGTATATGAGCACTTTAAAACACTTATCTGATCTAATCACGTGAATGTCAATGTCCCAACTAACACTATCAATTGAAGTAATTGTAGGCCCACGTTTCACGAGTTATTATTATTTTTTATGTTTTAATAATATGAGACAGTAGTGCACACCTAATATGCTTCATGAACCACCTCCTCGGAACCAGTGTTTTTTTCCCCATCCCAACTATCCTAATCATATTCGTTGTACATAATAATGACATTCAAGACAAGTTGATTCCTATATATGTTTAGCTGCACGTTCACCAAACCATCTAGCACTAAAAAGGTATATATATATAATTGTGTGTATCATATTATCTGAATAGTACATATTATAATTAAAAAATCAAATGGTCTGCATCAGCGTATACATGTACATGTCATAATTATATTTCTATAGTACTACTCCTAAAACGTTTTAATAAACTATAACTCCATTCATGAAAGGGAAAAGTCAGACTACACTGATGAACCAAACAACATAAACTTAGAAGAAAATATTATTGGTTCATTTTTGCAAAATATGTCTCTACATTTACATGTACCAATTAAGAAATTAATAAATGCTTGATTTTCACTCGCCTTAGGATTTTGACGAGTGCAATGTTTCACTCGCCTAAGCGTTTTGAGGTGTGCGCTTTTTCTCTCGCCTTTGTTTTTCAAAAGGCAAGGACTGTACTGTCAGATATTTCTTGTCACATAACTAAAATTCGTTTAGAAAATAATTAATATTTTAAGGTCATGAATTATAATATATTTCTTAATTTCCAGCTTGACTCTGACACATCTTGTGAAGTTTGTATGGTAGGCACGGCCTTACATATATCAGAGAGACTGAAGAAAAGACTAACATCATCAGCTTTTCATTCATTTGAAGCACGAATGTTGGTATGTTCCTTTTTGTTTTTGTGAAACTACTAGCATTCTTTTCTTTAACATTATAAAGCTGCAATGAGCATGTTAGCTCAGAACAGGGCAATAGCTGTATTTTTTTCATTGCTTTGTCATTCTTTATTATACCATGATCATAAGGGACCAAAATCTTCCCGGCTTTGTACATTTTGTATATAAACAAAATATATGTATATTTTGGATAATACTAGAAAAGAAAAAAAAGAATATATTTATAGCATGTGCGAGTATTAAAAAAAATGTATATAGTGATGACGGCTCTGTACAGGACGTTCATACACAGCATGGTTATGCACAGGATGGTCTATAGTATATGCTGCAGTGATTGGTTATCAGTTGACGTTTGTCTACACATGTACTGATATATGAGGGTTGAAGTGAGTAATAATAAAGAAAATATATGTATATTGTGAATAATCAGACCTGTCAACCCTCCTGTATTCAGCAGGAGTCTCGATCCTGTTATTTGATGAAATCTCCTGACACCCTGTGCAGGAGACAATTTCTCCTGTTAAATGACATTTTTGTAGGCATAAAATTAAATCAGTCCCCTTTTGCCAAAATAATATAAGGGTATGACAGATCTAACGTACCACACTCTGGCCCAGAGTTGACAGCAATACACATGATGCATGTTAAAATCACATGTCACAGCCAGACAAAGAAAATACCAATTAGCTATATAAACATACTTGTGTCAAGTATTTTTTTGTATGTTTGTGCAGTAAAATGTTGGTAACAAGGGTATACTTCAATAGATTCTCTTTTTTACAATTAATAAATGTTGTGTTTGATATAAAGTTATCCACGGAAATGGGTATAATTCCGGTATATGTCACACAATGTCCATAATGAGGTTTTACTTATGATTAATGGAAGTACAATGTTCATTATAATGATTTTAAATAAGTACCATGCCATTGTTCCTCCTTATAGTAAAAACTGAATATTAACTTACAAGATTTATATAAATTTGTCTTAGGTACACAAACCCACAACTGATGATGTAACATAATCTGTAAATGTAATGAAGTAAATGTAGTTTTTCTTTTTCTTATTAATGTTCTTAGCATTTTTTAATAAAAGAGATTTAAAAAATATATATTTATTAAATTATAATAATATATAAACTTTAAAAATAAATACACACACACACACACACACACACACACACACACATAGATATATATAATATATATATATATATATATATATATATATATTATTATTATTTTTTATTTTTTTTAAAGCCAAGGTCTAAGGGTTAACAAGGATATATAACATTATGTAGTGTTCATATAACTTATCGTAATAATGTTTACAACCATCTTGCGATTTTGGGTTAAATTGTGTGAAGTTTAAAACATCTCCTGTTTTTTGACAAAATCTCCTGCTTTTTCAACACAAACCTCCTGCTTTCTCTTGGCTAAAGGTTGATGGGTCTGTGAATAATAATTGATAAACTATATATGTGCATATGTATTTATATATCGTCAACGTCCCTAACGGCGTTATGCTTCAAATTCTGTTCACTTTGTTTTCTTGTGCACGGTTCGCACAATCAACATTCAATTTGTTGTCATCGGCATGTCGTTCATATATGAGGTTTTTCTTCACAGTTCAGGAACATTTTTATAAACAATAAACTTGAGAAAAGTAAATATCTAAATACAAAAGTTAACAAACCCCTAAAACCATTAATTTTACTAAGTCGTTTTTGTTTATTCCTTAAAATTACCGATATTGGATTCACATGACTCGTAGAAATTGACTTAAAATGGAGAAAGATGAATTAACATTCAGTGTGTGTCACATGACCTCACATGTGCTAGATCAACAAGGCCAAAGATTTTTTTCCAATTATTATATTCGATCGGCAAAAGGTATGCTACATTTTTGTGCCTCTGTTGTAGTGAATAGTATTCATAATCCATTTATAACAGTTGTAATAATTTTGAGTACCGGTATATAAATTTCGTTAATTTAGAATCATTTGATAATTTTTATTTTTATTTTACAAACTATGCGCAGGTATGGACGTAACACCTATCAGTATTGACAGCAAGTGTGAGCGATGTATGTTGTTAAACACGGACCGAACCAGAACGCTTGACAAGTTGAATTTTTCCTTTAAATGTTTTTAATAAATTGTTAGGCAACTGTGCATAATTAAGAAACATATATTTTTTTATGTATTGTCTTAAAAATGGAATATGATGAACTGCACATGCGCATTACGATACTTTTTGCAAACGCATGTTAGAAACATCACACTTTTTCCTGTTTACTGTAGGGTGTTTCACTTTTGTTTACTAGAATGGATTTGTTTGACATCCATATTGTTGATTTTTTACGTTTCATGTATTTCCGTAAATATCGTATTTGTGTTTTTGTTGTTAGGTGAATGCAGTTTGGGATGTCGATGATATAATGTGTGCATATTAAAAAATATATATATTGTTGATGACTATACAGGACGTTCCTACAGAGGGCGGTCTAGTATTTTATATACCGTATATCTTCGCCTATAAGTCGAATTTTTTACACCAAATTTTTCTGCAAATAGCCAGGGGTCAACTTATAAGAGAGTCAACTAAAAAAGATAAAATAAAAAAAATCCCCGGCATGTCATAAAATGACGTTTTGCAAGTCTGTCATGGGTTTGTTTATAAATTACGATTTCATCTCATAGTACGTAGCTTCAAACTCACAACAGTACTACATGTGCTTACCTTTAATATTTATTATTGCAATTAAACATTATTTGATTCTTGTGATCCGTTATTGTTGTTTTTATAAAGCCGCTTGGTATCGGTAAACACACCCATGTCTGAACCAAAAGACACGAATAGAGGTTAAGTAGGCGGCTTACAATACGATCCACAGATAATGATATGTGGTCATAATCCAGTAAACTTGAACTTGTGTTGTTTAATGTTAGAACAACACAAGCAAATCGATCTTTGTTTTAATACTCAACCAGTGGTAAGACGGGACCAGTAGGAACAACTCGCGGCTTACGTAACTTCCTGCTCCCGAAACAATAGTTTCCGACCTCGTGTGATCCTGACACCAATGAAAACGAGGCCAACCTAATGAATATTAAATAAGCAAAACCGGCTTCTTTCATTGGCACAGTAGTCAATTACGTACAAACCTAATGAATATTAATTAGGCAACACTGACTGTTTGATTGGTGCAGTAATAAATTACACGAATTAATTTGGATATAATTTATATATACATAAAACATTACTTTATTAATTTGTCGATCGTCACAGCCATTTGTATACCCTTTTTCATTGCCACAATATTTTTCATTAACAATCATACCGAAACGTAAACAGAATTCCAAGCTTAAGGTTATTGCCTTTGCCGAAGAAAACAATGACCGTGCCGCAGAACGTGAATTTGGTGTTGGCGAAAAATTAGTATGATATTTTATGCCGTAACCATGTTGTAATTATGAAATATTATTAAAAAAAATTTATAGTAAAAATGTATAAATAAAAGAACTTACCCTGTTTGTTGTATTTGTTGACATAAATTTAGCTTCAAATGAAAACCATGTGTCATGTTACAATAAAACGTAACAATACAGAGGGTGCTCATACTGATAAGGAGGAAATACTTGAAGTAACAAACGAAGTATGGCGACGTTAGTTGTTTGTGAAGTGAAAATCTTTTACCACAATATCATAATAAGAATGATATGTTTGTCATCATTTAATAATGTCAAGAACAACTTGCCACAGAAACTGGGTTGTCTTTATAAGCGGGTCAAATACAAAATTGCTGATTTTATTACCAGAGAAAGGGGGGTCGGCTTATAGGCAGGGTTGACTTACAGGCGAAGATATACAGTACTTAGATATGGTGGAAAACACATTAACAGTAAAAGTAATAAATATTTATTTTGTATAATACTCAATACATTCGTGTTGACACTGTATAAAAACGAAAACTTTGCCACCCAAAATTATTTTATGTACTTTTTCCAATTAGATTGTCATTAAGAAAAATGCAACAAAACACATTCTGATATTTAAAATATTACTTTACTTTTAAAACAAACTGATACATAAGTTAATTGCAAGTAATTAAGTGATCAAGGAAAAAGGTATTCAAGAAATCTATAAAACAAAACAAAAAACAGTATAAAACTAAAAATAGCAAAATTTACTCCAGGAATACAACACTCAGTTAAAAACTTAACTATTGAACACTATTAAATTAACTCATGAAACAGGTACATTATAGTAATACTTAGATGACAGTCAGTATGGTAGAATGATGTGCAGGCATTTCACTTGTTAAAACGACCATGTTCATCCCTGGGTCACTTTGACGTTATATCGAAATTGCTGTTTTAACAAATTGGCATGAGTTATCTCCTTTGCCAAAATGATGTAGCAAAAAACAAGATAAATTATTCTAAGTGGTTGTGTGTATACTGCCAACATGCTACATTATCTGTGATTATGTACAGTTGTAGTAAAGAGGTTTTTTCAGATGTCAGATGTACGTTTGTTCCTAATTTGCTCTGTGTCAGAAGTAGTGAATTCTGGTGTAATGAACAGAATAACACTGATGTACATTTGTTCGATACCAAACAGAATAACACTGATGTACATTTGTTCGATACCGAACAGAATAATACTGATGTATATTTGTTCGATACCGAAAAACTCTGGTAATAACCTCTATTAGCTCAGTCGGTTGAGTGCTCGCTTGAGGTGCTTGTGTCACAGGATCGAACCACCTCAGTGGATCTGTTCAATTGATTGGGGTTTTAATCGTTCCAACCATTACACCACAACTTGACAAAGGCCATGGTATGTGCTTTCCTGTCTATGGAAAAATGCATATGAAAGATCCCATGCTGCATTAAGAAAATGTTGCGGGTTTCCTCTATTGACTACAAGTCAGAATTACCAAATGTTTGACATCCATTATCTGATGATTAATAATCTAGGTGCTCTAGAGTTGTCGTTAAACAATACAAACTTCCAATACTGATGACATTGCCACTCAAAAAGACCCTGCATCATAAATGTATACATCATTTGAATATCAAGTAATGGCCACATAATTTAAAGCTTAATACCATCTTTTATGTAAACGTTTATTCAACTATATTTTCATTACATAAAAGATGGTATTAAGCTTTAAATTATGTGATAAAGAGATGTTACCTTTTTATATATTATATATTAGAAATAAAAATAATGCATAATATAAATTTTGTTCCTAATTTGTGACATTATGTTGACTATATTGAAACACACTTTTGCAATAGTCTCTCTATTTTATTTCAGAAAAATCCAAGCGATGTACCACAAACAGGACATTTTGGACAGATGATGTCGTGGATGCTGGAGAAGCAATGGCCAAAAAATGACAATGAAGATGTACTGGAGTTTGTCATAACATTCCAGCCATTGTCTCAATATTTTGAGCGCTTTTGTTAGTATTGTTCTTCAGTTGTTGTTCTCTATTATACTGGGGCCGGATCCAGCTTTTCTGATGATGGGATTTCAAGACAAAAAGGGCACCATAACATTATGAAAAGGCACTATTTAAAAATTACACACGGTTCACATGGACCATAATATAATAGTACTTCAATGGGGACGCTGGCAGTGTATTCTACAGTGTTCTATATATTGACAGAAAATGCCAATATTTTATAATATTAAATTACCGTGGTATTTGAACAAATCAAAATGGATATGATCGTTCAAATATAACGTGAGTTATACTGCACTTGCGCAAATCTAGTATTTTTGTGCAGGCAGCGAGAGCCCTCTAAAATAAATTTATAAAAAACCCTGAAAAAATCCTAAATAAAAGGGGCACCATGCAGTCACCTTGGACCTCCCCCCGCCCCCCCCAGATCCGCTCCAGTTATAGACTTTTGATACATCTCACAATAGTTATTTTACTGATACAATAAATTTGTAGTATATCTGACAGTGAAAAGTGCAATGATTCCTTTTTAGTATTCTTGTTTATTATTGTCTCAGATCACAAATGTAGCAGTTCAAAGTTTGTTCCATACACAAAAACATACACACATGTGCCCAAATATCCTTTGACATGTTGAGCATGTATACTTACAAAAGAGCACACAAGTAAATGGTTAGTCGTATTCAAGTTTATGCTGCAATCATTATACATATATGACTGTAATAAAATTGTGCCACTTTTATTGAATATAGTACATGGGTCCCTGAATATTTTCCGATATACATGTAGTACCAGTTGAACAGCACCCGCAACATTGCCTAAATTAATCCATGATTATACATAAGTATATTATATAAATGTGATTAATTGAATTTAAGAAATGTTAAATATTAATAATTTTAAAAATGTACCGGTAGCTCAAAATGAGCAACCATTTTACAATTTAACATTTAGTTACATGTGTAACGTCTAAAGCCCCAGTCACACATAGCTAAATACTATTTTACGACCATGTGTGACCAAAAAACCCTACAAATATCGGCAACCTTCTTGCTACCAAAAGCAAAACTCAACAAAAAAAATGGGAGGTGACCGACTGTCATATGAGTTGCCAAACAAGTTGACTAAAATCAGCCGCAAATTGACGTAGATACAAGGAATCATGCTACAAAAAAATTGAAAGGAGAAACACCTTTGCATACATCCCAGTAGAAAACTCCATTTTATTGACAGAAACAACAAAATGCAGGACTCTCAAGAAAAATACCAGGCACATGTGTAGGAAATTACGTAGAGGGGACTGCATTGGGGTGAGATTATGTTACACTATAGGCCACTAGGGGGTCCTGTTCAATTGGCATTTTATAAAAAAATCTTCAGTTATCCAAATAGTATGAGCATGTAAAGTGTCATATTTCTATCACAATCCTGTCGTTTTATGTCGTTATTGGCATCACTAACTACTTTTACCCTAGTTATGACCAAGAAAAGAATGTTGACCTTAATTGATGCTACAACATAAACACACAATGTCATTCTGTTGAAAATATAACAATTAATAACTTTTAATAATAACACATTTATCTTATAAAATATAATATTTGCATAAATGTCTAGTGTTTTGATAATATATAATGCTGATATCTAAAGACAGTAACCAGATAAAATAGGGGTTTATAAAAGAAAAAGTTACTAATTAGTAACTTTTTCTTTTATCTCTTAATAGAGAAAAGTAGAAGAAAAAACATGGTAACATTAATATGCCAGCTGTGCTTTTTTTTATTGATTTCTACCACTGTAAACAAGCTATACAAAGAAGTACATTTGTAGGTGTATGTGGAGATTATAATTATGTAAAAATACTCATTATTTATTTCTCGGTGTTCAGAATGACCAGAATGAATTTTTTTTGATGGAAAATGGTGTTTGTTCCTAAAAGCAATCCAAATTTATAACAGATCAACCAACTGGATATTTTGCTGCTAATTAAAAAGAGTAGCCATGTATTGGCTGCTGTAAGTGAACTCTATCTCTCATTATCTTGTAATCATTAAAGGAAGGGTCAACTGAAACAAGAGCATTATGTGTTGGAAAGATGCATACCCGGAACATAATGACACTTTAACAAATAAAAAATGCTTAATTTTAGAGTTAATAAAAAAACATGATTATTCCTGCTAAGTGGGGGCAGCCATTTTGTTTTGTTTTTGTATTGCAGGGCTCGCGCTGTCGGTAGCCAAATTAGCCATTGGCTAATTTTTACAAAAAATGGCTAATAAAATTGGCAAGTGGCTAAAAATTTGGCTAAGCCATTTTCTGTCTTCTAAAATGTGAACAAACGCTTACATAATCTATCCGACACCTCAAACATAATAATAATTATACCCAGTATTCAATAAGTGTAA
>JAECMU010133897.1:2765-16288 GCA_016106625.1 Dracogyra subfuscus
TTATACACTTGTCTCTGATGATTTGTATGACATTGTCTCTCTGTCCATCCATAAACATTTTGTTTGCATCTTTTTTTATCAGTTCATTTAGGATCATCAAACATTGCATGCAGGTACAACTTCAGATAGGGGTGTGTCTCAATCCATAACTAGGTCACCATGACCTACTTTTCATCAAACTCCTTACAGGCAAATCATGTACCTTACTGGTAATATTGCTTTAATTGTCGTATCATTTTAAATGGTTGTTAAAATTATTATCTTAAAATACAGGTTGTAAATAAAAACATTAATAGTAATATTTTATAAGGAATGCATGCTTTTGTGTAGGTTTTCATTTTTTAATGAATAAATATAGTTTTGATAAGGTTGATTTTTGTTTGTTATTCAGGTCACCCCTCCAAAGAAAGAGTCCTCATCCAGTTCCGATTCCAGTTCGTCAGATGATGAAAAGAAGCAATGATAGTTGTTGAATGACCCTACAACTAACACTGTCAATTGTGTTCCATACTGTATTATGTCTAGACTTTACAAAAGGAAATCATTTGGTACAAACAATATGAAAAAGTGCTGAACAAATGGAGACAAGGAATTCATGTGTTTTCCATTGCGTGTGAATGTTATGTTAGGTGTTAGTAAGGCAAGCAAAATTACTCAAGAACAATGGACATACAGGTTTTGCCTTTTGATGTCTACATTGTTTGATTATATATTTACAGATGAGGGAATACTGTAAAACACAAAATAAATGTGAACAGAAGATAATGTGTGAGCAAAACCTAACCAGAAATGTGTGTATTAATTAATGCAAGATCTGTCATTCGTTCATTCATTTCAAGTTATTTTCCTGCTTATATCCAGTTACGGGTCAGCCACATTGTTTTGGGCACACACCTGGGCTGTATGTCCAGGCCCGAGGGTTAATGCATGATTAGTGGTTAATAAGAGAGAAGAGGATGTAGTGGTCTTACTTGTTAAAACTTCCCCGTCAGCTAACCACTGGGGTTTTTCTCGACATAACCATATGTCCGACGCCGATATAACCGTAATTATAATGTGTTGAGTGCGTCGTTAATTTTTTTTTTTTAAATAATTAAAACTTGCTCTGGGTCAGTACCAGCCTTATGTCCGATGGCTTCACCACGAAACCACCGAGGACTGTTAACATGGTTTTTAGTTTAGCATAATACTTACTCAGTGCTGTGTTAACCCATAGGCGGGCCTCTAGGCTTTTAGGTACTTCAGGGGCCCCTCCGGCACTTCAATCTCAGAAAAATAAAATTGATGGGCTCCTAATCCTTGCCGGGTCCCTAGGCTTCAGCCTAGTCAGCCTTATGGATAATACGACACAGTAATTACTGTCATATGGTTACCAGTATGTTTGTGATATAACAGTTCAAAACAAATTTCATTTTAAAAAGTTAAAACTGAAACCAGGTTGATTAGTAGATGCGAGAGTTACACAAGCATAGTTTGAGATGAATGCAGTTCGTTGTCGGGATGAAACGGATAGCTTCAACAAATGGATTGGTCCCTGATGGCGATTATTAAACCATGCTTAAACAGCTTGGTCTCAGATCTTCGAGTGGTAAAAAATTTGAAAGCCAATAGTAGTAAAGACATTCCTGTTAGCATGAGTATTAATTTTCTAAAATCCATTCATGGATAGTGGCCCATTTGGAAACATTCAGTAAAGACTAAGACTGTTTAGAAACTGGCTTTCAACCACTTGCTTGACAAACAGTACAATTTGAACAGTACATGTTCTTTACCAAGGTGTTCTTTGCAAAGCTGATGTTACTGAGGCAGTTATTGACCAACTGACTGTTTAATTAACGAAACTAAGTGAAATAGAACTTAACTGTTAAAGGGACATACCCTAGTTTCAGGTCATGAAAATTAACATTAAGTTTAGTTTAATTTACAAACCTGTAACACATTTTTATAAAGTTAAAATTGAGTGAATCATGAGTCTTTGACTTTGAAATGGTGAAATACCCTATAAAATAGAATAAACTTGACTACATAACTGTTACTTCTCAGAGGCACGTGCCTTTTTAAAAATATGAGAAATGCATTTTGTGATATTAAAAAACATCAGAATGACCAAAAACACTTCGAATGTACAGAAATGAATACTTTAAACAATAAAATTTAAGTAAAGTATGATTTCAGTTATCAAAAAACACCTCTGATAGTCAAAACTATGTCTTAGTGTTTAAAAACTAGGGTATGTCCCTTTAATTGGGATGTAAATAGGTTTTTATTTTACTTCAACTTATTGTTAAAAACATTAATGTATTTGTGAAATGAATGCATCCGTTACCTTCTAGCATTTTTCGTAATAATGTTTTCTTGAGCATTAATTTTGTATTTTACAGTAGTTGATAGAAGAATGCGAGTAGATTATGGATGGGAGAATTTGAAACCACCATTTATATCATTGTTTTATTTCAGTGTAGTATAAATTACACTCAAATTAATTGTGATGAAAAGTGCACAGACTTTATATGTGTTTATAGATGTGTGGAAAACAGTATCTTGTGATATTTATTACTGACTTTTGAAGTGAGTGAAGAGTGAGTTCATGTAGTGCTAAAATCATGATTAGTCAAGTTTGTAGTCTTTTTATTAGTCCCCTACCGGTCCAACTGGTGGGGACTATAGGTTTCATATGTCTGTCTGTCATGAAAGTTTTTTGGACTGTTCGTTTTCGAAATGCTGAAATGTTATGTATAGTTTTTTCATATATTGTTACAGTCGGTTGATTTTTAAAGCGATTTGTGAGCTCAGTAGGGGACATGTATTGCTTTAGCAGTATTATCAGAATTGTTTATTTACTCTTTTTTTCTTTCTTTTTTTTTACTTTGTAAATTAACATATAACAATAAAGCAGTATAGAATAATAGTAATTCAGTTTTTTATATGATTAGAGCAAAGCTGTTACATACTTAATACATTTACACACCTATGTAATTGGTTATATTTCAAGACACATTTCCTGTACCTGCAACTTACCTGGTTGTAGCATTTCAGATGAGTAGTTAGTATGCATTCTGCATGTTCAAAATAATCATGCCTTATCTTGCTAAACAATAAAATTAAATAATGTTATGTTCATGTAAATATGTGGCATTCAATATATTCTCAATATAAATTGTTGTGTGCCGTTCTGACCAGTCACTGTCAATAGTTAACTGGCATATTTTCATTGTGTAAGCTTAGAGATAAAACCAATTACTAACTGCTCTCCTTGAACAGGACCTGTGCTTAAAAAACTTTGATAGAGTCCACACTCTATCTCTTAATGACGTCACACACACAAAATTTGTATGGCATTGTCATGACATTACTGTCTCGTACTATTAGTCTTGAGTCTAGAACTATAAAAGCTTTATAAGCATCTGGCCAGGTATTAAATATTGAATTTCAGCTTGTCATCCCACAATAATCTCGGATAACAAAGTTATCAAATTGGGTTATTTGACATGGAATTACACATAAACCGTATGAAAGTTAAATCACTACTAAATGTTCATCGCAAGACATTTTAGTAAGGGGTAAAAATCATTTTCGACACTACCAGGTAAATTAAAATGAATCATCAAACATTTTATATCTGGATTGTCTGGATTGATGTCGGTTATGTTTTAAACTTATGGAATAAATTGTTACAATGTAAATTCAGTTACGATTTCTTTTGAATGCATCATCATATAATAAAAATTAACAGTTTGTATTATTGTTTTGTTTTGTATTGAGCCATTATTTCAGGAGTGGATTGATTGAAAACACATTTTATTGCACACAGAACAAAAGGATCGATCGGTTTGGGAATGATCCCAGTCAGTAGGCCCATTGGGCTATTTCTCGTTCCATCCAGTGTGCCACAAAGGCTGTGGTAGGTGCTATCCTGTCTGGGATGGTGCATATAAAAGATTCCTTGCTGCATTAAGAAAAACGAAGCGGTGTTCCTCTATTTATCAGAATTGCAAAGTGTTTAACATCCAATAGCCGATGATTAAATTAATCAATGTGCTCTAGTGGTGTCGTTAAACAAAACAAACTTCTTTCTAGTATAGAGTGCAATGTCCATGTTTGAGCAAACTAAAAACCGTATGCAGATGGAACTCATGACTAAGTGTTCCAGTCATTGTAACAGAGTCTGAGGAAATCTATATTTTGCCATTAGCAGCAAGAGATCATTTAAAAGCACTACTGGCCTCTCTGGCTTCATGTTTACTGGTAAACCATCAGACATCAGGCTGGTAGGTAAATAAAAAAGAAATGATTTTCATAAAAGGAAAAAGCAATTGCAAAAATATTTTCACACAAAAACTCGGTAATATTATGTTTATTGGTCTTTCTATATTACATGGTATTAGATGTATTATAAGATTTATGCAATTATTAAGTCTGTTACATTAATGTTTTGCGATGTACAGAACAGCAGCTGCATTATACAAAATAATGAACCAATATTACTACACTTTATAATATTGTACTAGATTACATGTTAATTTAACATAAATATGAGGATTTTATCCATGGAGAATTTACATGTTATAATTAGCTGCCAAATTCAACCAAATAATTAGATCATCATTATCACAGAAAATACAAATTATGAAGCAAGAATATACAGTCAGTCATAAACTCTGGTTATCCACAATATTCATGTATTCCAAAAATGTTTAAAACTAATGTTTGGACACTTGGAGCATCAAAAGTTTATTGAGCTTTGATAACTTATATATTATACAAATATTCACATAATGGACAATTGGTTACCTCAAATCTCATACACACAAACCGATACATATTCCTGTAATTTTTAAGTGCTGAACTGAAATAGTCAAAGTACTTTGAGCAAGCAGTTTAATATGTAGTCTGGTAACAATGCATAATAAAGTAATTTCAGATGCTATGCTATTGACTGAGGTAAAATGAAACATGTATTAGTAATATACATGTTTGTAAATGATTGTTAATACTTTCATAAATAATACAATGACATCTCATGCGCAATGTTTAAATGTTGAATACGGTAAATATTGTACAGAATTTTCAATACCTCCATTGGAAATATTTGTAGTCATTCCTTTATACATATGTACAGAACCAGCAAAGTAAAGGGAATAGCCTTAGTTTTCACCCATAAAAAGACTCCCATTTGTTTCCCCTCATCATATTAAACACGCATCCTACTTTGTTTTCCCTTTTTTTTAAACATTATTTTAACATAACGCCTTTTATACATTGATAAGCATTATAAGGATAAATACATTTAGAATGACCATTGGCAAAATTATTTCAAATTTGGTTTGACTGTTTGAAGAAATTATAAATTTGTCCTTTAATATAAATTATTACTTTGTAGGCCTACATACAACATTATTTTAAACAAAAATCGATATTGAAATAATGAAAACTATTACGTTCAGAATGCATTCATTATAAATAAAGATATTTATATTCTAAGCAAGAAAATTTAAGTAAATTGTAATTTTAATAAAAGTATTTCATTTTGCAAAAACCTTTTAAAATGGTTCCAAACTCAGGATAGTTCCTTTAAAACAACAAATATTCCATAATTTCATCTACAGTAAACAAGTACAAGAGACAAACTTAACAGAAAGACTAAGCTGTACAAATTAAGTACATAAAATTATATATTACTCTATTGTAAAAAGGTTCATGTTTACATAATATAAATAACACATCGATCACAGAAGTAAAACAATATGAACAGCTGCACGTTGCTGTCTCTATGAGAGGTACCAAGGCAAGGAACTATAAACAACAGTTTAATCAGCAGTTATTATGTGGCGTTCATTTGGTGATCGTGAATTAGGGCAAGTTATAGACAGTCTGCACTGTCGCTCCAATCTCACACTCTTCAACTCATAATTGCACAAATGATTTGTGTTTGTCCACCATTTTTTCATGAGTTGTGAAGATTGAAACAGAAAATCCTACCCAAATTCACAAATGTTCTTCACAACTTGTGAATAGAAAAATATGATATTCACAACTTCTAATGAAAACAGCATTACAATTATTAAAAGGAAAGGAATATTACAAAGGCAAACAAACAGAACTGGTTATGTCTATTTTTTCGCAAAAATTAGGGTAGTCCCCTATTTTGCAATTTTTTCTTTTCAGATCTATCTGAATTTTTTAAATGTCAGAACTTAATAATCTGAAAAATATGACTGAACTAGTTCTGATCATTTGTTGACCCATGGTTTGATTTGTAACACCAAAACACATTTAAAAACAAAGCTTTTAGGTGTCGAACATAATATGGTTATTTCAGCACTTCTAAAGAATAAGAGAAGAAAACTGTTGCCACCACATAGCCGTCTACAAAAAAAGCAGCAAGGTGTTTTTATTTACACTTTCACATAGACCGGTACTTACATATTATGGCCTATTAAATACCAGGGCCTTGTTACACGAAACAGTCTTAGCTCTAAGATCAGCTTAAGTATTAACTTTAGGTGATCTTAGCTCTATGATCACTTCTTGAAACAAGGCCCTGGACCCATATTTTCAAAGACATCTTAGCACTACAAAATTGTAAAACTGTCGTAAGTCTTTGTGATGTCATAGCTTATGATTTTACTATTCCGTAGTGCTGAAATGGCTTCGAAAATATGGGCCAAAGTTTAGAGTACTGGTTGAGATGGAGATTGGATTACTGAGTGTGATCCATTCTTAACTGACCTCAGGCCAATGTATGACTTTGACAGTGGGTCAAATATACGAGTAATTCATCAAGATTAACCTCAAAATGCAAGCATTCATTCAAGGTTAATGTTGATGAACTAGTATTAGAGATGAAATCTTCTGACAAGTTACTTTTTTTATTTATTAATGGCAATAGTTCTTTTAAATGCACTTTAACACAGACATGATATTATATACCATGACTATTTTTTTATACCATAGTTGAGCTGACTGGCACAGCACTATGTGAATGTATTCAAAATTGAGCTCCTCGGATAAAATTATTTGTATAAGACAATAAATTATTTTCACAACTATTGATATATTTACATATAATTTCCAAGTCAATGTTAATGGCTTCTTAAAAGATTTTGATCTGAATGCTAAAGGTTAACAATGTAAAATGATCATAATACACAAGAAAAACGCTAAATAGTCAAGTTATTAAAGAAATCAGTGATATACAAGAAAACCCTCTAAACCAGACACCCTCGGACCAAGCAAAATGTCTGGTGTTTTGAGGTATCTGGTTTGGAGAGGTCAAGTTCTGTACTGATTTTTTAAAAATGAGCGTGAAAAATGTCCAGTTTTGGTTTGGGGGAATTCTGATAAACAGAGGGTCCAGTTTTGATAGGTTTCACTGTAGTTTATTAACAGGTTATTAAACAATGCCTTTGAACACTCCTGACGAGACCAATATCCACATACATTATTTTAGGAAATGTACTTCTTATGTATATTAAAGAATACTCATTGGTGATTTGAAAATATCTTTGTAAAAAGATAATTCTGAAAATTGTGACCACTGTTGGGTTTTGTAAAAAAACACTTATCCCGCCTTCATGTAAAATACTCGAATCCCATTGGCTGGTTTCACCAAGACAAATCCCTTATACCCCGCGTAAGAGAATTCCAGGCGGGGTAAAAGTGACTATTGTTTTCTCGTGTACCCCGCCTGTCGTTTTCAGTAATTTACTATCATCTCTAATAATGCTGGGACAACAAACACTATTGAAAACAATCATAGCAATAAAATGTAATGTTTAAAATATATTTTTTAATATTTGTGTTCTTTATTTATTATTTTGATGGAACTATTTTGTCTCGCTATCAAGTGCTTTCTTTTGCGTCCGCGTGAATGGATGGTTTTTCGTAAGTAATGCCATAGTTTGGAGTTATTTTATTATAGTGTATTGGTTAATTAATTAACATGTTGGCAAGATAAATTCGTTGTAGAAGCGTCACTCGGGGTGAATGGATTCTTATGTACCCTCTGGTTTCTCTTTTTACCCCTCGCCTTCAGCTCGGGGTAAAAGAGCTCCAAAAGGGTACATAAAAATCCATTCACCCCTCGTGACGCTTCTACAACTTATAATATCCACTGTTTTAACAAGCTGAAAAAGGTACATTTTCACTTATTCCATAATGTAAGGAATTTTTTCCTAAGGTACAATTCAACAATTACATAATATTTAAGTAGGGGGGACGGGTCACAGAATGCATTATGTTTGCATTCAAATGTGTTTTTTTAAGAGCATAAGTAGGCTTTTATTTTCTTGTATTTGGCCCCTAATATCAACTTTTAAAGAAAATAAAAAATGATCATAGCTTGCAACATTAATTTCTTCACATTTAGTTTTATTATTACTGTGTTTATAGGTGTCCCAAAACTATTTGTTTAACATGGTTTGTAAAAAACCCCACCCACATGGTATTTTGTTCCCATTAAACGTTTAAACTATCAAAAACAAGGTGTTTTTTTGGTTGTATATATTTCTTCAACATGAAACCAAGGTGTAGTACTTCATTGTAAGAGTGGTTTTAAGATATAGAGGATATTATATGAGTGTCCATGACAGCCGATGCTTACGACACGAGTGCCTAAATTATCATATTTCCTGAGCGAGAGCGAGGAAAATACGATAATTTAGGCACGAGTGTCATAAACATCGTCTGTCATGGACACGAATGTAATATTTTGTTTGAACTGTACTGCTAAATGAACATTCCAGTAATTGTCATGTAACCAGTCGTGTTATTTTAAGGAGATGTAAAGTGACGTCATTGGAATACTGACGTCATTCAAATTAAAAATTAGCTGGAATGTCATGTCAGCCAATCAGAAAGAAATGTACTCTTACAACAGCCAATCGTTAAACAACAATGCCAGGAGGACATACGATTTAGTTATGACATACGAGGGAAATCATACGATAAATATGACCCTCGTTATGCTGTACCTCGTAGGTAATAAATCACAATAATGTATGCACATATTGGAACAAGTATCTTCAAGGGATTCAATCACCTTTCAGATTTTTATTTTGTACCATGCTTTTAATGTCACTTTAAATTTAGTTGTGACAACTTAATGAATATTCATTTTGTACCATCCACTTACAACTGCTTACCCTTGTATTAGTATACACATTTAAAACAAAATTCATGTTAATTTAGGTTAGCTTATTATTACAAGTTCAAACATATATTAAGCATAATTACATTCTAAACAATTATGAATATTAAAGGCACAAATTGTACTGTCAATCAGAGCCAGTTTATCCATGTAGCACATGCTAAGGGCCCCGCGCTTTAGGGGCCCCCATGATGATGTGTACATTTATTTTCCACAGGTAATTTTTCCAATCTCCCCAAGTGGGTTGCAAAATATATATCCTGGGAAGAGGTACCCACTGTTATTTGTGCTACAGGCACTGTGGATCCTTAAACCGGCTCAACTGTCAATGAAATGAACTCTTACTTCACTGGACCAAAAATATGGGGAACTTTATAATGTCTTGAAAAGTAGATGATTACTATGAAAATTAGGGGTTGCCATGAATTTTTTTTTGTGTGTAGAACATTGACACAAACAGTTTTTGAGCCGTGCTAAAATAAAGAATTAAATGAAGATCTGGAGGAGTATCATCCTTGAACAGTTGCTTGATGCACAACATAATTACTGTTTCCTCTGTTGTAACCACTTCGTACAAATGTTGCGAACTGCCGACTGCCCCGTCCTCTGTGCTGCACCAGCAATTCGCTGGACATCTTCAACTCTCTCACCTTTCACCGCCAGCAGATATGCTGATCGCAGCTTGCCACAAAGAATGAAGGCATTTATCTTAAAAAGAAATGTGAAAAAAGAACAGATTTTAATTAAAGTCATTTAGGTATTTAATACAGGTTTAACAATTATAATTGAAATGATCTTTAAAAAGAAGAAAACTTTATCCTATACTTAAATGTTATTTTTCAACATTTTATATAATTTATTTGATATCAAAAACAAAAGCAGAAATGAGATAAAAAGTTGAAACATTATATCTTGGACAACTGAAGGTACCATATATTGCTGTGTATTAGCAGACTCCTTGTATAAGCCGACCCCTTAGTTTGACCCTAAATATCAGGTACAAAATCATCGGCCTCGTGTATAAGCCGAAGTCATCTTTTGTCCAGTTGTACATTTTATTGATTTCAATAATACTGTCAACAAACAGACTTGTGCTTTTCTTTTTCATTATATTTTCTTCCCCTTTAATTATTACAGACACAGTAATCATACTAATGGTAATGCCGTGCAAAACTAATTTAGCACCGATAAATCATAACAAGAAAATAAACAATTCAAGCTGTAACAACATATCACTGCATATAAGTAATTTAATTATTCACTGGACAGCAAATAAAAAACTCATTAAGGCATGTTTAATCCCTGTTTTCCCCCACTCAGAAAGAAACAATTCTGTGCTTCATGGCTGTTGTTTACACAAAATTGTGTGATCCAATCAAATAAGAGATTACAAAATGATATAGATAGAGGTGTCAAACAAAGATGGATTAACACGTTTTTACCATTGAAATAACAATAAAACAAGTAATTTTTATTATTATTCATCAAACTAGTAATGCATTAAAGACCAAAAAACTACTTAATACTGCATGATGGGGTGTTTTATTTATACTGTGCACAAATTATTGTTACTTAAGTTGTGAAAGGCTGTAAGGGTCTGATAAAAATGTGTAAGTCGGGGTTGAGAGTGTTTTCGATCAGAATTTTATGAATCAATTTGTTGCCTCCGTGTATAAGCCGACTCCCTTCTTTTGGAAAGTATTTCTAGACTTCAAAAGTCGGCTAATACACGGCAATATACAGTAATGTTTTATGCATGAATAATATTGTCTATACCTTGTTTGAATCCTTCTTCAATAGCTTTATAAGATTTTCTGCTTCTTTAACCTGGAATATAAAATATAACATTAATAGATTTACCTCCATTTCAATAAACTGATTTGAATTTCCATAAGGTCTCAAATAACATTTTATTTCTCTGGTTATGTGTGCGTATATTTAATTTCCTTACATCCTCTAGTATAACAATTTACTAATAATAACACAATTATAATTATGTAACTACTTTCATTGTTTATAGCCATTTATTTGTACAAGTAAAATACACAATAGGAATTTTTGGAAATCAAGATCTTAGCTAAATACTGCACGACTATCAAAAGTCTCGTTTTGTATGGTCCTGTAAATATATTTTTAAAAACCTGTCATGGGAATTAACTCATTTGAGTTTCTTGGATTGTAGGATCAAACCTCCTCCTCAGACGTTTAGTGTTTTTTCACATCCTAACCAATGCGTTACGACTGATGTATCAAAAGCCATAGTCTAAGATAACTTATTGCTTTTTGGTTTCAGGATTCCTCTGTTTCTTGACCAAATGTCAAAACATAACCATCATATAGCCATAATTTGAAATAAAAGTTTGTTTTGTTTAAGGACACCACTAGAGCAGATTGATTTATTAATCATTGGCTAGTGGTTGTCAAACATTTCGTAATTTAGACATTTAGTCTCAGAGAGGAAACCCACTAATTATTTTCATTAGTAGCAAGGGATCCTTTATATGCACCATCCCACAGACAGGATAGCACATACCACAGTCTTTGATATACCAGTTGTGGTGCACTGGCTGCATAATTAAAAATATACCGAGATGTCATTAAAGAAATATTCCTTTCGTTTAAACCTCAATGAAATCTCACCTCGCTGTCTTTGTCGACGATGGCTAACAAGGAGGATCCAATGATCTCGTCGTTCAGGTCCTCGGTTCCAACACTCGTCTTGGAAACACAGCTCAACAATTGTTTGATGAGTCCATAGCGCTGACGTTTTGCCATCTCACGCGCAGTGTGGTTGAAGATCGAAGTCACACTCAGGCGACACTCCTGAAATAATTGCATGAATAAAACCTTTACAGCAACGATCTGTACAATAAAATGTTGTGAATTGTTTTTAACACATCATCTTTTTTGGGGCCATAATATATGCATGCATACTGGGTAATTTCTTTTTTTCATGATCCCTCTCAATATTAAAAAAATTAATGGTTTGTTGGTAACCACGTCTATGCTTCCTCATGGACAACAAGACGCACAAATACAGCATATACGTCGGAGACTACAGCGGGAATGCCAGAGATGTGTTCCACTTCAAACTCTTCAGTCCGTAACTGTATCTTCAGTCCTTATGTGTTTAACAATATTTCTGTCATATTTGTTACATAAAATGTTGTTTTTATATATTAAATATATACAATCTAAAACAATCCAAAACATGCATTATATACTAAATTAGTTATTCATTCAAAAGATTTACAAGCTGAGAACTATTGAAAACACTACATGATTTTAACTTAACTAATTTATGAATTTCAGTCAACCCTGTGGTAACTAGCCACTCACTGAGGTATATAAAACTGCACTCTAAAGACGGGTGACAGCTTAATTAGGATTGATAATTTAAAACATTTGGTTGTAATGCAAACAGTTTACAATATAATTATAAAGTAAGGCTATCTATCAAATGTTCTCACAAATACTTTAATTTACAATTCTACCACAAATAGCTTACCGGTACACTATATTATGTAAGCATATCTATTGACTATTTTCACAAATACTTTTATAATCCTACCATAAATAACTTACAGTATATCATGTAAGAATATCTGTTGATTATTTACACAAATACTTTTATAATCCTACCATAAATAGCTTACAGTATACAATGAACGGATATCTGTTGAATATTTTCACAAATACCTTTATAATCCTGTAGGACAAATCAAAGCTGACAGTGATGTCATTCCCACTGAGAAGAATCTAGAAATAATCAATGAAAACGAGCTGAACAATGAAATAAACTGTTACAAATAACAAGGCCACACCTAAGCTAAAATAACTAGCATACAAAATTTAGTTTATGTTTAACAATACAAATAGAACACACTGATTTATTAGATGTCAAACATTTGGTAATTCTGAAAATAATCTTCAGAAGAAACTTGCCACATTTTTTCATTAGCAGCAAGTGATCTTTTTATATGCACTTTCCCCATACACAGAACAGCACAGACTAGAGCCTTTACACCAGTTGTGTGCAGCATTGGTTGGGAACACAAATAGAGAATAGGTCCACTGAACACATTTAAAAAACCCACATTTATTAAAATAAATGAAGTGGATCGGCAAACAGGCAATAAGTCTATTTATCCTATAACTTACCATAATATCCATGTCATATAGCGAGTTAATATTTACTGTATTAACCTGTGTGATATTGGCTTATGCAAATTTGCAAGGTCTCTAGGTTATGTTTTGCGGTAAATGAGTCCTTTGCTTACACGCCAACAAGACCCATGTACCTGAGCGTAATGTTTTCAAAGATTTGTTTAAAATGCGTGACGTCAAACTAATCTGCACTAATCGTGATGACGTC
>JAECMU010133929.1:0-10148 GCA_016106625.1 Dracogyra subfuscus
TTAATATACATTATGGTATGAGCTGTCCTGTTAATATATACATTATGGTATGTGCTGTCCTGTTATTATATACATTATGGTATGAGCTGTCCTGTTAATATATACATTATGGTGTGTGCTGTCCTGTTAATAGATACATTATGGTATGTGCTGTCCTGTTAATAGATACATTATGGTGTGTGCTGTCCTGTTAATAGATACAAAATAGTATGTACTGTTCTGTTAACAGATATAAAATTATGGTTTCAAACTACCAATATTTACAGTATCGAGTTTCAAAGAAGAAATATTTCTGATGCAAATGATATCAATCAATATTTTACAATTCAATTATGGAAAAGTCTGCCAAGACGAGCAGTTCACCAGTTCACTGACAGGCTGTCATTCTTCCAAACGTGAACATCACTCACGAACGTAAGTGTCACTCTCACTGACAGATATCACATCGATCTAGCTTGCTTAAAGTCACAGAATCTAGATTTCAATGTGTGAAACCGGACACAAAGTCTGGTGAACTACACCAAGCAACATTTTATTTCCAGGGATTCTAGAATGTTTATAAAAATCCACTAGCCATGGGATCAGTGATTTAACAAATTTACTAGCCACAATTTTAAAAATTCACTAGCCCTACTTTACCTTAAGTTAATACAACCATGTACCTACCAGCCTTATGTCCGATGACTTAACTACGAAACCAGCGAGGCTGGTACCGGGCTATGAACCCTGTACCTACCAACCTTATGTCCGATGGCTTAACTACGAAACCAGCGAGGCTGTTAACATTTAATTCAGTGTTGCATGAGGACTAACTACGCAAATTTCAGATTGCTACACAATTTTAAAATGTCAAATAGTTGATAATAATCGATTTTCAACAGATCACGAAAGTAAGAAATGTTTTATTTAACGACGCACTCAACACATTTTATTTATGGTTATATGGTGTCAGACATATGGTTAAGGACCACACAGATATTGAGAGAGGAAACCCGCTGTCGCCACTTCATGGGCTGCTCTTTCCGATTAGCAGCAAGGGATCTTTTATATGCACCATCCCACAAACAGGACAGCACATATCATGGCCTTTGATATACCAGTCGTGGTGCACTGGCTGTGACAAGAAACAGCCCAATGGGCCCACCGACGGGGATCGCTCCCAGACCGACCATGCATCGAGCGAGCGCTATACCACTGGGCTACATCCTGCCCCCAATAGATCATGAATACACTCACTAATAAAATGTTGTAAAGAAAATGTTCCCTGTACACATACAAGGGATACCATACACAGTATGAACCCAGTACCTATCAGTCTGATGGTTTAAACAAACTGTCATGATTTTACTGACATGTTGCCGACTAATGGCGGCGTTTTAACGACAATAATTACATTTTAAATATATTTTTCTAAGCAAAATATCAGTGGCTGTATATTAAACATGCTTCTGATCGTCCTAGTGTTTGTATTAGGTCAAACTTTATTATATTTCGTATTACATGTACAAAATTGTTGTCAGATCAAATCCAGTTTGGGCTACTTACAAACAGTAACACACTGAATATAAAGATAGTGATATTCTAAACAAGAAACTTTATTTATTGTGTAATTCTAGGCTTAGCTTGATGCGTGGTCAGTCTAGGATCGATGCCTGTCGGTGGGCCCATTGGGCTATTTCTCTTTCCAGCCAGCACACAATGACTGGTATATCAAAGGCCATGGTATGAGCTATCCTGTCTGTGGGATGATGTGCATATAAAAGATCCCTTGCTACTAATGGAAAAATGTAGCAGGTTTCCTTTCTAAGGCTACATGTCGAAATTACCAAATGTTTAATATTCAATTAATATATCAATCTGCTCTAGTGGTGTTGTTAAGCAAAACAAACTCTTTTTAACTTTAACCTGTAGGTCACTGAGGCTGATGCTAATATTATTTATTTATTTATTTATTTACAGTATTTCTTTATTTATTTACAGTATTTCTTTATTTATTTACAGTATTTATTTATTTTAATTTAATTAAATTTTTAGGGTCCATCTTAAACCGTGATGCAGGTGCAGTCTGTTAAGCCTATTTGATTAGACAACTGTACCTGTATCAATCCAGTCTACATCCAGTCCATTGTATGCACTATGCAATCGACTTGTGATCAGCTTGAGTTGTATGATCTGGCGCGAGACGACATTATTCGCTTTCGTTACATCAATCTCAACCTCCGGATTGTTGATCTGATTCACAACACCATCCTTCTGTACATCAGGGATATATCTGCAACAATAAAAACAACAACAGTAAGTTATACGGTGAAACCAACAGTAAGTTACATTGTGAAACCAACAGTAAGTTACAAGGTGAAACCAATAGTAAGTTATATACGGTGAAACCAACAGTAAGTTACACAGTGAAACCAACAGTAAGTTATATACGGTGAAACCAACAGTAAATTACAAGGTGAAACCAACAGTAAGTTATATACGGTGAAACCAACAGTCAGTTATACGGTGAAACCAACAGTAAGTTACATGGTGAAACCAATAGTAAGTTACATGGTGAAACCAATAGTAAGTTACATGGTGAAACCAACAGTAAGTTATACGGTGAAACCAATAGTAAGATATACGGTGAAACCAACAGTACGTTATATGGTGAAACCAACAGTAAGTTACACAGTGAAACCAACAGTAAGTTATATACGGTGAAACCAACAGTAAGTTACACAGTGAAACCAACAGTAAGTTACACAGTGAAACCAATAGTAAGTTACATGGTGAAACCAACAGTAAATTATATACGGTGAAACCAACAGTAAGTTACACAGTGAAACCAACAGTAAGTTATATACGGTGAAACCAACAGTAAGATACACAGTGAAACCAACAGTAAGTTACACAGTGAAACCAACAGTAAGTTACATGGTGAAACCAACAGTAAGTTACAAGGTGAAACCAACAGTAAGTTACAAGGTGAAACCAACAGTAAGTTATATACGGTGAAACCAACAGTAAGTTACACGGTGAAACCAACAGTAAGTTACACAGTGAAACCAACAGTAAGTTACATGGTGAAACTGATTGTTAAAGTTACAGAACCTAATGTTTAAACACCATGACATATTTTCCACTATTAAAGCCATTTGTATTAACTGAAATCAGACATTACTAATACTATATTGTTTGGAATATCTGTTTTCACACACATAAAGTGGCTTTGGTCATCCCAGTGTTTATAATGCTAAAAAAATGCATTGTTCATTATAAAAATGCACATAAGTCTGGTTATAGAGACAAGTTCTAGTCTATTTTCAAAGGTCATTTCCCCATTTCAAGGTCACAGACTCTTATTTCTCTCTACTGTAACTTTATCCACATGTGCTACAGGTCGGTAGATTAATCAAACTTGGTGTCTAGTTTCATGGGTCGAAAGTAGGGCCTGTTCCTTGATACTATACAGCTATTTTAAAAGTTTAAATGCCAATGGAATTTGCCAGTTTCCGATTTATTCTGACAAGTTTTCTTTGTAAATATAGTTCACATTAAAAAGGATTTTTGTTTTTGTTTTTTGTTTTTGTTTGTTTGTTTGTTGGTTTAACGACGCACTCAACACATTATAAGTACGGTTATATCGGGGTCGGACATATGGTTATGTCGAGAAAAAAACCCAGTGGTTAGCAGACGGGGATCGATCCTAGACCGACCGCGCATCAGGCGGGCACTGTACCACTGGGCTATGCTGCCCGCTATCAAAAATGAATGATGAATATCCATAGGTGAATATCCATAAACCAAGTTTCAATGATCGAGGACTAAATAGATCTAAATGCGAAATTTAACGCAAAATTGACGCCATCGTCAATGTCGCAGTTGGAAAACTAATACCTGCATCTCACCTGTTTACTTTGTACAGGAGGTGAGGCAAGGAAGGAAGGAAATGTTTAAATTAACGACACACTCAACACATTTTATTTATGGTTATATGGCATCTGACTTATGGTTAAAGATCACACAGATATTGAGAGAGGAAACCTGCTTTTGACACTTTATGGGCTACTCTTTTCGATTAGCAGCAAGGGATCTTTTATATTCACAAACCCACAGACAAGATATCACATACCACAGCCTTTGATATACCAGTCACAGACTGTGCATCATGCAAGTGCTGTATTACTGAACTACATCCCCCCCCCCCCCCCCCGGTGAGACAAATATAAGCCATTATGCAGAGTGTTTTTAAAATCGTTTAGAGCCAAGCACTGACTGACTGATAACATGCAACTTCTGCAGGCTAACACAATAAATCAGACAGAATACCACCAGCTCTGTTTGAGGAACATTTCCCATCTGTACAACACAATTATCTTAAAACAGGCACAACAATTAGTTCTAACAGACATGTTCATGATACGATCTTAAATCCATAAATATTACCAAAAACTGCCAATACATTCATACAACCGGTTTAAATTTTTATCAAGACCAAAAAAAAAAAAAAAAAACCCACAAAAATAATTAATAGGATGAAATCTGCATCAATCTTGAACCCATAAATATTACCCATAATCCCACTACAAATGTACAACTATTTTAAACTTTTATCATGACAAAGAAATCCTTTAAAAAGTAATGAGATGACAATAACTTTTTTTTAATGTGATGAAATCTGCAATGATCTTGAACCCATAACCCCATTACAAATGTATAACTGTTCTAAACATTTATCAAGACAAAAAATATGCTTTAAAAATTAATCAAGATGAAGAATTTTTTTCCTTTTAATGGGTTGAAATCTGCATCCATTTTGATCTCATAAATATTACTTAAAAAACCTCACTACAATTGTACAACCATTCTAAAATTTTACCAAAAAGAAAGAAAGAAATGCTTTATTTAAAAATGCAATTAATACATTGAATTTACAGTTATATGGCATCAGACATATGGTTAAGGACCACACAAATATTGACAGAGGAAACCCACTGTCGCCACTTCATGGGCTATTCTTTTTGATTAGCAGCAAGGGATCTTTTATATGCACCACCCCCACTGACAGGGTAGTACATAACACAGTCTTTAATATATGCCAGTTGTGGTGCACTGGCTGGAACGAGAAATAGCCCAATGGGCCCAGAGACGGGGATCAATCCCAGACAGACGGCACATCAAGGGTGAGCTTAACCAATGAGTTACATCCCACACAAAACACTTTCACAAAGACAAAAAATGCTTTGAAAATTAATGAGCTGAAAACAATACTTTTTTTTTAATGGGATGAAATCTGCATCGATCTCGAACCCATAAATATAACTCAAAGCCGCCACTGTAATTGTACAACTGTTCTCTAAACTTTTATCAAGACCAAAAAACAAAAATTAAAAAATTAATGGCACGAAGCCTGCGTCGTAAGAAAGTGCACTTGAAATACGATTAATCGTCAGAATATCCCAGCGCATGACTAAGATGAACAAACGTCTCTCATTAAGGCCATCATATTGTGTTTCTTTCTCTTTTAAACGGTTTTTTATCTGCAACTAAACTGATTTAGAGCACACAAACAATGATGTCATTGTATATTGGGTATTATGTCGAGTGCTCACTGCAGTGGTTGCTGGTCGTATTGCCTTCACAAAGACAGCAGTGAAACTAACACTTGGAGGACTCCCCAGACAGACAATCGCATCTCGTGACACAAAGTAATTTAAATACATCAAGATGAAATGAACATGGCTTGCTGACGATCAGATGGGATGAAACGATATTCACTTTGCTTGAAATAAATTAATTTAATATGCTTAAACTGGCTTAAACGTCACATGTATTATGTAACAAAGTGTTCTCTTTTTTTAACAAACTAATTATTTACCCGGCTGACACTTTCCCAGTGGAGATTTTGTCTCTTAAAATACCTAGCATGATTACCCACAGACCCGCATCCTATTTTACTAACTGACTGACGAGAGATGGGAAAATTGCAGCCTACATTTCAGAAGAATATGCGCCATTTGTTGGTCAAATATTTGCAAAATACTCACCTTCTAGTCTTTATCTCGTCAAATTTAAGGGTTAAGGTTAGAGCAAATAAATTAGTTCCATTAGTACCAGCTGCCGGATGAATAAGACAATTTGTTATCATCTATAATTTAATATGCAAGACTGTTTTTATCAGTTTCCAATCGTTCTGACTGCTACTTGTCTTTTGATCTTCACTGCAGACAGCCTTCTTTGTACTTAATTGATGCCACAATTTGCAAAAATGCTTTTATACTCAGGTACAGTCGACTGCCATAAGGACGGGCAAAATCATGCACGTATAGTAGGAGGATATGACATGCGACGTCACACTCATAGCTACATTACAAAATTGCTCGTTTGACCTCTAGGTCATCATACAATGTAGCTGAAATAACAGAAATAATAGTTTTTCCTCATACGTTTTATGGTCTGTAGAATAAAGATAATAACTAGTTAACGACATCGGATATCGGCTTTTAAACAGGGCTAGCTCTGGGTTATCAGAACGTTTCATCAAATTATTTAATAAACTTACAGAAACCCAGTTATTTTGTAACAAAATATCAATTAATTATTTCGACAAATTAAAATAAAATTCTCCAATTGTTTTTAAAATTTGCAACTGGCGAAGTTGATGAGTGCCAGAGTTTTATCCTGTGAAGGTAAGAAAGACAAAATTGTGCAAGATCTCTCTCTCTCTCTCTCTGTCTCACTTTCTCTCTCTCTCTCTGTCTGTCTCTCTCTCTGTCTCTCTCTCTCTCTCTCTCTCTCTCTCTCTCTCTCTCTCTCTACTTGTATATATATATACCTAGCTCTGTCCTGTCCGTTCCAACAGTCGTCCTCCGTCATGGGTGATGCAGCGAGGTCCTCGTCGTTGCACACCGTGTACGGCAGCTGCACCCAGAAGTCCTTGGCCATCTTGACCTTCTCCTTGATGTCGCGTACCAGTCGGTCGAGGCTTGTTCCCGCGGCCGTCGTCGGCCGTACCGACTGCTGCTTTGGTTGGAAGTTGAACGTGTACTCGAAGTTTTCAGCTTCTCGCTTCTTGCGTCCAAGTCTCGGGGTCCCGCACCCAGCAAATATCTGTAGATGAGAAAATTATACATAAGTAAGGATGATGAAATCTTTTAGCAAATATCTGTTGACAGAACAAAGCATACTGTGAATTTTTTTTTTTTTTGTGGTGGTCTAATTTTTATGTAAAAAGTTTGTGTTTTGTTTAACGACACCACTGGAGCTCATTGATTAATTAATTATTGGATATTGGATGTCAAACATTTGGTAATTCTGACATATAGTCTTAGAGAGAAACCATTCTACATTTTTCCATTAGTAGCATCAGATCTTTTATGCTGACCATCCACAGACATGATAGTATATACCACAGTCTGCGATATATCACCGACCACCGCCTCATATTGCTGTTATACAAGTGGCACCATACGACTTTCACAGTTGTTATCAGTTAGTACTACATATAACAAGTAACTTCAAACCAATGGGTTATTTAAATACTACAGAGGTCAACCTACTTGTAATCATCAAAGGAAGATTTAAAAAGCATATCAATTTTTTTTTAATATTGTTTTTTTAATGAGGAACCGTTTCCTAAACTGATCTACATGTGCATTAAGCTGCTACAGCAAGTAATGACATGACAAATGGCGGCGTGTTGCTTGAAAGTTTCTTTTAATAATGCATCACAAAATTGATTATTCAAAGCTGCACAATTCTAAAATGTTAAATAGTAATTGCTGATCAATCCTTGGTCAAAATTAATGTGAAAAACATGCATTGATTATTATATGACATTACTTCACTGTATTACAAACACTTGTTCATTTTGTCTAGGACTACGAGAATTGTTTGGGCCAAAGCATGGCTAGCTCTGGGTGATCAGAATTTTTTTCGCCAAATCAACATTTTAAACTTTAAAAATGGAAAAAAACCCTGTTATTAACATTTATTACATAAAATGTATTCGCCAAATTAAAATAAAATTCACCAATTGATTCACAATTGGCAAATTTGGTGAGTGCCAGAGCTATCCCTAGCCAAGACAAGATGCAAATATAATTTGATCAATTTTATAATTAACAATATTTTTGCATGCCTCTACATACACTCAGACTTGGCAGTCTGGAAGTTATAAGCAATTTCAAATAAACCTTTGGGAACCACTGGCTGGAGTGTTCAGATTTCCATAACAGACTTTTTAACTCCAAAATCAGAAATAAAAAGTGACATGGCCTTAGGGAATGGTGCTGATTATCTGCCTTCATGTACAATGTAGGTAATAAGGAAGGATATGTTTTATTTAACAATACACTCAACACATTTTATTTACGGTTATATGGCATCAGACATATGGTTAAGAACCACATAGATATTGACAGAGAAAACCCGCTGTCACTGTTTCATGGGCTACACGTTTCGATTAACAAGGGATCTTTTATATGCACCATACCCAAGACAGGATAGAACATACCACGACCTTTGATATACCAGTTGTGATGCATTGGCTGAACAAGAAATAGGCCCACCGACAGGGATGTAGGTAATAACACCCTGCAGGACAGTACATACCACAATTTTTAATGTATTTGTGTGTGTCTTGTTTGTATATGTACATATATACATACATGTTGTAAGTTATACATATTTTAATATCCAGTTCTATATGTGAAATGCTTATCTCAAATAAAAGATTTTATCTTTTATCTTCTTTTTTTTATATGGCACTTGTTTGGACAGGGTAAAACCCTGCATCCATTGAGAAGAACCGATCCTATGACCTATCGCACCTCGACCAAGCTCTTTACCACTGAGCAACATCCCACACATTCCAATTTGAAAAGATCAACATAAGAAAATGGAACATTTGAAAAACTAGGGAAACCGTCTGGCAGGCCAGCAGTGTAAAAAGCCAGTTACTGATAACAAGTCCGACGTGTGTTGTAGCTAAATTAAACAGCCTGGATGTTTACTCACTTCTAAATATGTGAACCCAATTACTGAGTGTCAGGACGCAAGAAGAATGGGTTAGTTTAACACTTTTAAAACCTACAACTGTCCAGGCAGCAGACTGCTATATATTAAACAACAATGGGAGAGAGTTATTTTGCAAACTGTGATATATAGCAGATTCATCATGAGTGTAATACGGAAAATATCAACTGAGTCTATGTTTATTGGAATATGTTGAGGCTATGCCAAAACAAATACTAATTAACTAGATGAAGTTGATATCTTATATATTAAAAAACTTGCATCGTGAATTGTTTATTCTATAATAATTAAATTTTCTTACTTGCATGAACCGAAAAATAATTGCAGTCAATTCTTAAATACTTCTAAAATAACATTTTAATTTGATATTTAATAAATCGAAAGTTTTACAGTTACCTCCATTCATAATAGGACTTTATTAACCTGGTTAATAATGGTATGCAAATTTGCAACGTCTCTAGGTAATTTGTGGCTGTGGATGGGTCATTTGCTTACAAGCCAACAAGACCCGTGTACCTCAGCATAACATTTTCAAAGATTTGTTTAAAATGCGTGACGTCAAACTAATTTATGCTAATTGTGATGACGTCATTATTATCGATGGCTGCGACTTTCATACTGTCATTTACTAAAAAAGTAATTAGAATGTTATTTTAGAAGTGTTATAGGATAAACAGAATTCACAACTCGTGTTTTTTAATATGTAAAATATCAACATTGTCTAGTTAATCAGTATTTGTCTCGGCAGAGCCTCGACAAGTACCGATTAACATAGACTCGGTTGATATTTTCCATATTAAAAAAACACTCGTGACGAATCCTCTATTTATGACATAAATATTATTGTTAAGTTATTGGAGAAATTCATTTATACATGTATGTCATTTTGAGAAAAATTTGATTTTACTGCA
This sequence comes from Dracogyra subfuscus, assembly GCA_016106625.1. Taxonomy (NCBI): domain Eukaryota; kingdom Metazoa; phylum Mollusca; class Gastropoda; order Neomphalida; family Peltospiridae; genus Dracogyra; species Dracogyra subfuscus. The sequence goes on from JAECMU010133929.1 coordinate 9,930, forward strand.
TGATATTATGATACTGTTTTCAATTATTATAGATTGTGTTTTGATGGAAACTCTATTGTTATATAAATATAAGAATTGTTTCTCATTTTTTTGGCATTTATAGATGTATAAAAGTCACAAATGGTATAAAATCGCGTAGCTACGCTACACGATTTTATACTACATTTGTGACTTTCATACATCAATAAATTCCTAAAAAATTAGAAACAATTCTTATAA
>JAECMU010133938.1:215-24487 GCA_016106625.1 Dracogyra subfuscus
CAGGTGAATAATACAATGTTTACAGTAAGGTTTATATTTAGCGATAGGATAATAAATCATATTAATCTTTGACTTTGGAAACATTGACAGGTAATCAGTTAAATAAATGACTGATGGAAGTCCAGATAAATGTTTTGAGAGTATTATATCTTTTGAAGTGTTATTATAAACACATTTTGAGCAAAATATTTCTTTTAATTTCTTAAAACATTATACGAAATACATGTAAATAAATTAATGAATTTTGTTCACAGTTAACACTATCTGTAGTTTTTGGCTGTTCTAGTTTTGATAATACCTGTATACATATATAATTAAAAAGTCTGTGTATATACTGATTAATCTTTGAAATAAAATCGTGTTCATCATGTGGTGACTCAAAATTGAATCAATCTGTCCATGATTAAATCTCATTATACCATGACTGGTATGTTGTATCAAATTGTACACGTGGCTAAAAATATACCAGTACATGTATATGACACACGAAGATAATGTACCCATATACCCGTAACTGTATACCGTAAATCCTTCAATAAAGGCCTGCTTTAAATAGAAGCCTGCTTCGATTAGAGTCTGGTGCTTAGAGCACCATGAAAAGAATAGACACCTGCCTTGAATAGAAGCCTTCCATCAATAAAGGCCACCTTCTGCTACTGTAGCTTTGTCTGGTTAATGTCCACATTGTACTCCTCATTCCCATTGCTCAGTGTCAAAAGCTGATATATAGAGGCTATTTCATGGGTTTTGTTTATATGATTTTGATGTCAATGACTGATATGTGAAAACCATATTTTTACGAATTGCGAAAATATGGTTTTCACACATCACGAGTTGACATAAAAATCGTATTCGAAACACCATGAAATGGTCTATTTATTATAGACATATTTTCTAATTTTTGACAATATTTTTTGCTATTTGGTAATATCTTTTGTTTATCCTATCAAATAAATGTAACATCATGATAAATTTCTTCCTGTGGAACTTTTCCAGAAAAGTTACTTTACCATAGACTTTTAAAAAGAAATTTGATTAAAATTTATCTTTATTAACATTTATTTAACAATACTTTGCTGCAAACATACCTGACAAAGCGATCCTCTAAAAACGTTATTGCACTACGTATCCCTTTTTTTTATAGGTACAGTTGTTTAAATTACATTTTTTATTTTTCAAATACGATTAGATGCATTGGTAATCATCAAATTTAAATATGAAGAAGTGAGACAAAGGGAGATAATTTAATCATGCACTTTTACAAAAACATAAGTATAACTTCTATATCACTGTAGCTAAAATACAGTGAAAATATGACTTTTCACCGGATATATTTCACTGCTATGTATATAATTAAAAAAACCATAGTGAGAATAACATGAAAGAAGAAGCTAGGTGTGCAAGCCTACATTAGAAGATATTACAACAAGGTTATGTTAGAAATGTTTACATGAAAACAACAGAAGCCTGCCTTGTACAGAGACCTGCCTTAAAAAGAAAGAAAAGTTTTATTTAACGATGCACTCAACACATTTTATTTACGGTTATATGGCGTCAGACATATGGTTAAGTACCACACAGATTTTGAGAGAAAACCCGCTGTTGCCACTTCTTTCCGATTAGCAGTAAGGGATCTTTTATTTGCGCTTCTCACATGCAGGATAACACAAACCATGGCCTTTGTTGAACCAGTTATGGATCACTGGTCGGTGTAAGTGGTTTACGCCAACTCATTGAGCCTTGCGGAGCACTCACTCAGAGTTTGGAGTCGATATCTGGATTAAAAATCCCATACCTCGACTGGGAAAGACTGGAGCAACTGAAAAACAAAATAGAAAGTTAGGCTTGTATTTAAGGATATACGGTAGTACTATTTCAAAGTGTCAGAATAAAAATAACTGACTGTTGTGTGCTGCTTGACGATACAAACATGTAGTCAAACTTGCTGAGATGTGAACCTCTATTAAGCAACCATTTGTCTTCAAAGGCCAACATAATTTCTTCATTTCCATCTAGCTGTAAATTTGACAACATTATGAATGCACCTGGCATAAAGACAGCTTAATGCTTTCCATACCAGCTATTATATATAGTACATACCAAGTGGATGTTTGTTTTGTTTAACGTCACCAGTAGAGCACGTTGAATTATTAATCATTGGCTAATGGATGTCAGACATTTGATAATTTTGACACATAGTTTTAGATGGGAAACCTACAAATTGTTTCCATTAGTAGCAAAGCATCTTTTATATACACCATCCCACAGACAGGACTGTACATGCCATGGCCTTTGATATACCAATCATGGTACATTGGCTTAAATGAAAAATAACCCAATGGGCCCATGCAGCGACGTGGATTGATGCTAGAACGAACATGGATCAGGTGAGCACTTTACCACTGGGCTACATGCCACCCCATAGTACATTTTAAAGTTTATTAAGAAAAGGAAAGGAATGTTTATTTAATGACACCTCAACACATTTTAAACTATGGCTAACTAATGCCTAACATATGGTTATTTTGAGAGAAAGAAAGTAGAAAACCACAGTTGCCACATAGACTGCTCATTCTAAAAAGCATTGAGGGATCTTTTATTTGCACTTTTGCATTTGCAGTACAGTCCATACCACAACCTTTGATGTACCATTCGTAGGGTACTGGTCACTTGTACTAAACAGTGACTTGTATTAAGACATCACTTCTCATATTCTTGGTTGATTAACAGATATAGTTTATGTGAAACTTTGAATAACAACAACTATTAAAGAGCCACCTGTGTTAAGAGACCACTTTGATATTCTGTCATATCATCTAATTATAAATTAACAGGCAACAGTTTAATGATTCATTAAGTAATGGACAGGACGAAGCACAGTGGTAAAGCGATTATGTGAAGAGTGGTTGGTCTATGACCAATCCATATGAGTGGCATGTGCTATCCTATCTTTGGGATGGTGCATATAAAAGATCCTTCCTACTAATTCATTCCTTTAATTTTTAATTAAATTGTTTTTTAAATTTAAACATAAAATTAAATAATTAAAACATTTTAAATACTATCTGGGATACAGTAGATGAATGCAGGCAAAATTTTGTTCATTATCACATCACTGACTACACAATTTCATAACATTAAATGGTAGTTGCTAATCAATTTTCAGTTTGACTAAAAATATCACTAATCACTATTTTTAAAACAAAATGTTCCCTGGAATGACTTTTGTTTTTGTTTTTGTTTTTGTGATTTTTTAAACATTTTAATAAATTAATGGTGGCCTCGGGCATTTACTGCATGAAAACTATTCGTTATTGGCAGTTACATCACCGTGATCAATACAGCATAGTGGCTAAAATTGAGACTGGAAATTGTCCATTGTTATGTGTCCAGTATGGCCAGTGTTACCCAACGATCATTATGGGCTATTGATCACAAACACTAACAGTCTTATTTATTAGCAAAGCCATCTTTCATTCGTTACGAAATACTGTTGTTACTAGTTAATATTCAATGGCCAGCTTTCTGCCTCATTAGGTAAACTTGGCAGATGTATTAGTGTTACATTGCTGCCAAAAGGCCCAATGTTAATGGTCAATATATATTTTTGTGACTAATGCCAATGTGGTGGATGGGTTTCTTATCATTCCATAACCATATATATTATACATAAAGCAATTTTACACACTTCAAAATACTTGTATTTTCGTTATCACTGATTTGTGTGAGCATTGTCTTGAAAGGGACTCTATATGTGGTATGTATATTGTGAAATGTTGCTAAAATTATAATTATATATAGAATTATAGAAGATAAATTTATAACAACAATAATTTAGTTTGAACATTGTTCACACAAGTCTAAGTTTTGTGTGAACAATTTTTTTTTTATCAGCAGATTAAATTTAAGATGTTGTTTTACATGGTCATTGCATGATGGGTTATGTAAAACCAAAATAGGTTACCTGAATTTGATTTTGTGTATATGAATATGGCTCACATATATTTTCTGTACAGAGTATGTGGATTGAGCTGTTTAAGTGTTTTATTTCCCAAATGAGCGGAATAACACATTTCTCAGAAAGTCTTTCACTTTCATACAGTATGTACATATATGTACATGTGTTTAGCAGATTACGTACCTGACCCTACCTAGAGAAAAGGGATGACCCTAATTAAAAAACAAAACCTTTTTGGTCCATTTTGAAGAGTGCATTTATAATATTTTATCTGCACCCGTATGGGTAAATGAATAACAAAAAAAAAACACCCACAAAAACAAACAAATTAATGTTTCCTGAAATGAAACAATATTTGTTTAGGCCTAACCAAGAAATATATTTTTTTAATTAATCTATTATAAAAAGAAATAATTATGGAACATTGGCATGTATAAATAATTACAATAATAATAATTCAAAATATATTTATAAAACACACCTGTTAATAAGACTTTTATAACCAGTAAAATTAGTCGTATTATTTTAGTCTTGGATCTAGCAAGTCTATAACAGAAGTAAATAAAGAGAAAGATGACCTTTTTAGAGTGGATTTTGTTTTATATATATAACTTGGAATTAGTAGAATAATTAACTTCTAAAGTGGGCAGGTGAGAATAGTCACCTTTACAACATCAAAGGAAAGAATGTGACAGGGTGAATTGATAAGGTGTGACCTGCACAGAGATAAAACATTACAGTTGGTCCAGATCAAGAGCTGAAAACATTCACTGCAATCACAGGGTTATGTGAAGTCTGCCCTCTTACTAAAGGCACAGTCACACTGTATGAGTTACAGAAACATTCAGAAGCATCTGATTTAGTTACGGGGGAGTGGGACTTAGCCCGGTGGTAAAGTGCTCGCTCGTTGTGCAGTGGGTCTGGGATCGATACCCGTTGATGGGCTATTTCTCCACATGCACCACGACTGGTATATTAAAGGCTGTGGTATGTACTACCCTTTCTGTGGGATGGTGCTTATAAAAGATCCCTTGCTGCTAATTGAAAAGAGTAGCAAATGAAGTGGCAACGGTGGGTTTCCTCTCAATACCTTTGTGATCCTTAACCATATGTCTGACACCATATAACGGTAAAATACAATGTGTTGAGTACATCGTATAATAAAAAATGTCTTGCCCTTTTTTTTTCTCTTTTTTCTTAGTAGTGTTGCATTTATCAGGCCGAATTTATGAAGCCTGTTTTATTTTAAATGCTTGTATTTAAGCATTGTCAATGTATGTAGTTTCAGGTATGTAAGACATAAACAGGCTTCCTAAATTCAACCCATCATCTTTAGCACATGGTCAATACTTTCTGATTAGAATAATGTGCTGAGGTGTCATTAAACAAGCATTCCTTTCCTTTCTGTCTCAACTATGTAGTTCAGCTAAAATTATCAGGTTTAAACTGTATACTATAAGATATGTTACTAAAAGTAGTACAGTGTGGTCGTGCCTTAAACACACGAAGCACAATTAGGGTGTCTGTTTACCAGGTGTATAGTAATTAACAGGTTAATGGTGAAACTGTAATTTTCATGTGCACTAAGAATGTTGCATGTAAGGTATAGACCTGAGAATGGTTCATACTGTGCAATAATATACACTTTGCTTTGTCTTTTATTTAGAATAAGTAACACAACCAGTTTTATTTAATGTACATTTCGGCTGAATATATGAGACCCATAACATTAATTTAAAAAATTACCAAAGGCCATGACATAATATGCTGTCTTGTTTAGGAAAAAATGCATATAAAAAATCTCTTTCTGCTAATGACAAAATGTTATGGGTTTTCTTTGAAGCCGAAGTTTATGAAGCTGTTTTTCTTAAATGCATTGCTTAAGCATCGTAAACGTACATGTATGTTGTTACACACATTTAATACAAACATGCATGCTTTGTAAATTCAGACCATCCTCGGTGGTGTTGTGATTAGGTTATTGGTCAACAGGCTGGTAGGTACTGGGTTCAGATCCCAGTCGAGACATGGGATTTTTAATCTAGATACTGACTCCAAGCCCTGAGTGAGTGCTCCACAAGGCTCAATGGGTAGGTGTAATCCACTTTGCACAAACCAGTGGTCCATAACTGGTTCAACAAAGGCAATGATTTGTGCTATCCTGCCTGTGGAAAATGCTAATAAAAGATCCCTTGCTGCTAATCGGAAAGACCAGCTAATCTGGCTTGTGACCAGTTTAGATTGCCCATTTCTACTTGGATATCCATGATACCATGCTATTACAGTAGGTGTTTCCAGTAGGTAAATGGGACTCATAATATGGCACCCCCCACAACCCACACCTACACCCCCACAACCCCCCAAAAATACATTAAATAAATAAAATATTAAAATGAAATATTTAATAAAATAAAATGAAATGAATAATAATCAAAATAGTAATGAAAAAAATCAAATGTAATGATTTTTTGATTTTTTTTAAATAAAAAATAAATAAAATAAAAGACAACAAAACACCTTCTAACTAATCCACCACCACTTAACATGGTGGAGTGGATTTAATACCGCAAACCAAATTATGTACGGCAAATGTTTTAGGGATGGCCTTAACCGATGTTATCCTATAGTCGTATAGGCACATGTCACGACACATACCCTGGCCTTTACACTGCATGTGTAACTGGAAATCTGAGATCGGTTTTTGTCATCAAGACACTCCACCTGTACTGGATTCTCACAACTACCACATTAGAAATACGTTAACTGCACAGTGTCCCCTTGGCATGCAGCACTAGAGTAAAGAATTTGTCTTCTTTGTCGAATTGTTACATAGGTATTGAGACGTATCACGTGCCTCCATTGTACCTACCGAAGCAGAAGTTATTGTATGTATGAGCCGAGATTGCTGAATCACCCATCAGAGCGCCCCACCCTTTATTTTCGTAGTCACGCAGCTGAAAGGAACACTGTGAAGTCCCCCCTTGGTTACTGCTATTATTGGGTATCTCGACACCCAGAAGTTAGTCACCTACATTTTCTATATCTCTCTCTCTTTCTCTACTGGTCTGACACCTCACCCATTAATCGTGTTGTTCAGTGTTATCTCAACATTCACTGTTCATATTTATAGGGCTGAGGGTTTATGTAGGTTTATCATAACCTAAGCCAAATATAGATCACTAGATACATAAATGTAAAAACAATCATGAGAAAATGTTGCGTAAATAGCTAGTGGATATAATTTATCTTAAGAATTGCTTATAAACGTCAAACAAATTGGGTGAAAGTCATTTCTAGGTTTAGACTACCAACTGTCATGATGGAGTTTGCCAACTTACCGATCTCATGACTTCTATGACTCTGTCGATGGCATTGTGGTTAGACCATCGGTCTACAGGCTGGTAGGTACTGGATTCGGATCCCAGTCGAGGCATAGGATTTTTAATCCAGATACCGACTCCAAACCCTCAGTGAGTACTCCGCAAGGCTCAATAGGTAGGTGTAAATCACTTACACTGACCAGTGATCCATAACTGGTTCAGCAAAGGCCATGGTTTGTGCTATCCTGCCTGTGGGAAGCGCAAATAAAAGATCCCTTGTTGCCAATCGGAAAGAGTAGCCCATGAAGTGGTGACAGTGGGTTTCCTCTCAAAATCTGTGTGGTCCTTAACCATATGTCTGACGCCATATAACCATAAATAAAATGTGTTGAGTGAATCCTTAAATAAAACATTTCTTTCTTTTTTTCTATGACTCTCTAGTTGCTAGTCTGAGCATTCTTACAAATTGATTATCATCGTATATAACTCCTTGACTTAGTAGTTGTTAATCTGAGCACACCCGTCATAAGTTGGGAAGGGGGAAATTACAATATATGCAACCATCGAGTTGGTCAACTCTGTTGTGACAGTTGATAGTTTGAACCTAGCATAAGTTGGATACATGGTTAATGAGTTGTAAGATAAATTATCACTAGATGGAACAAGTATAGTATTCTATACATTATGTCTCCTAAAAAAATAAAAAAAATAAAAAAACATTAGCTGTTACAATTATGCTGCATGTGCAGTTATCTTGTGGGTCATTGGTAGTAATCAGCTGTGATGTTAATTTAAGTGGATGGTTTGGATTTCACATGTAGGTTATCACCATGGAACAGCTCGAATGAATGAATGAATGTTTAATGACACCCCAGCATGAAAAATCGGCTATTGGGTGTCAAATTATGTTAATGCAAATAAATAAAGTGATGATCAACATCAATACAAAAATTAACAAAAACAGTGTAAAGAATTGTGCAAAAATACAAATATCACAGAATGTTACGGATACTGAATTTTACTCTTAAACTTCAATTTTGTGCTGTATTGGCCATTCTCAAAGAGAATGTTACACCCCTGCACCACAGTGAGGTTACAGCACGCGCAGGGGTGGAACAGCTTGTTAGAGAAGCGGGCAGCATAGCCCAGTGGTACAGTGCCCGCCTGATGCGCGGTCGGTCTAGGATCGATCCCCGTCAGCTAACCACTGGGTTTTTTTCTCGACATAACCATATGTCCGATGCCTATATAACCATAGTTACAATGTGTTGAGTGTGTCGTTAAACAAAACAGAAAAACACAAAAAAGCTTGTTAGAGATTGTTATTTGTTATTCATATTTTTTATATTTTCATATGATATCGTAAATCTCTTACAGTGAGTGTGTAAAATATTCATATTTGCTTAATTGAAGAAGTATGTTAATACCACTGAATATAACAGATCAAACAAAATATGTCCGAACAGAAATGATTGATTGTACTTGTGATAACAGTGATTGAAATCCATATCTAGGTCAATTAACCATGATTTAGCCTGTCACCTGTTTATTTATTGTTTGAAGTAAAACAATCATTTGCTGTTGGGCATAACAAAAGGAATGTTTGTTTAATGATCTCCCAGTACATCATTTTAGTCAGCAGCTGGTAGGTGTCTATAAAATATTTTTATTGTCATGGACATCGGAAATATGTGGGTGGGGCAGAGTAGCACTGGCTCCATCCAGTTTGAAGATAATACATCCCCACCTCCTCCCAGTTGGAAGACATATTAATATATTATAGGCCTCTCATGGACATTGGAAATAGGTGGGTGGGGCAGGGTTGCACTGGCACCGTCGACTCTGAAGATAATACGTCCCCACCTCCTCCCAGTTGGAAGACATATTAATATATTATAGGCCCCTCCAGTTGCTGGCATCTTTTTGCACTTATGATTGTAACACTTGATTCAAATCTGGCCATTTCTTCCATGAAAAGAAAATTAATATAGAAAGTTAAAGTTTGTTTTGTTTAACAACACTACTAGAGCATATTGATTTATTAATCATCAGCTATTGGATGTGAAACATTTGGTAATTTTGACATACAGTCATACAGAGGGAAGCCGCTATATTTTTTCCATTAATAGCAAGGGATCTTTTATATGCACCATTCCAAAGAACAGGATAGCACATACCATGTGACTATAAAATGCACAAAAGTTAAAGCAATATAAGCACTGTGCCAAAAATAAGTATGCCTAAAATAATATCATGCCCGAATTAACATGTATGCTAACCTCAAAACATTTCACATAGAAAAACACTGAAATGTTGAGCTTTAATGGCATTTGAAATAACTGGCAATTTGTTTCTGAAGTTCTACTGCACTTCAGCAGAAGTGTGTAAATGATATTATCTTGCTGCAAAATTAAATTTAACCTCTTTTTTTTTTTAACGACGCACTCAACACATTATAATTACGGTTATATCTGCGTCGGACAAATGGTTATGTTGAGAAAAAACCTCAGTGGTTAGCTGACGGGGATTGATCCTAGACCGACCGCGCATCAGGCGGGCACTGTACCACTGGGCTATTGCTGCAAAAGACCTGGGTGTGCTTGAACAGACCGCCAAAAAGCTATTATGTTTAAATTAGTGTGATTTAATGCTCTGAAGGAGAAGGAAATGTTTTATGTAACCGTACACTCTAAACATGGCATCAGACTTATGGTTAAGGACCACACAGATATTGAGAGAGGAAACCAGCTGTTACCACTTCATGGGCTATTCTTTTCAATTAGCAGTAAGGGATGTTTTATATGCACCATCCCACAAACAGAATAACACATACCACAGCCTTTGATATACCAGTTATGGTGCACTGGCTGGAGAGAGAACTAGCCCAATGGGTCCAGCGATGGGAATCGATCCCGACCGCGAACTTTGTTAGGCTACACGAAACATTATTTTATAAAAAAATCCATATATGGACCCACCAACAGGGATCGATCCCAGACCGACTGTGCACCAAGCAAACACTTTGTCATTGGGCTAAGTCCAGTCCCTCTAAAGCCTTGAATGTCTGTAAAATAAATGTGTGATGATCACCATTCATAGATTTGACCTTTGGTTTTCAGTGTCATTAGTCTCTTTCATTAAAATAACGAGGTCTTGTAGCCACAATTACTATGTAAATTTAAAACATTTATCACTTCTGTTCAGTATAATAAAAGGAGTTGGGTATCAATTTGATTTTTTTTTTTTTTTTTTTTTTTTTTTTTAAATGTTTTACCAATGACACTGATATATTGTGGCTTCTTATCCCATCTAAAATTGACTTGTTAATTATTCTTCATGAATTCACACTTTGTCGTGCAAGTCCCATTACTGATTTGTTGAGCATTTGTCTACATACATTAAGCAGCCACCGTTCCATTGTGCGAGTTACACATCATTTAACTAAATACGGCTTCAGCACAGCTGCATTTTTTAATGGTTATGTTAACCTCCTGGAATCTGGCATTAACAGTAATAGAATAGTTATATCAATTGTACATATTAATGTCACATATGGTGGGGTTTTTTTTTACATACCGTATTTAACTAAGTGTGCGTAGGAGTGTCTTTTATGTTCCGTATTTAGCTTTTAATTTTGTTGTGTAAGTGTATTTTAAGACATATTTAATCCAAGTTGTGTCGAGATGAATTTTTATGTGGTATTTTTTATGTGGTATATTTAATTCAGTACACGTAGGTGTACATGTATGTTTACATGCCATTTATAGAACAGCTACATTTATATATAGGTATATTGTTCATAAGATATGATAGCTGATTAAAAAAAATCAGATTCTAACATTTTAAAGTATGTATATTCATGATGAGGTCTTCATGGTCTTATATGAAATCAAATGTAGCTCAGTAGTAGACTTATCTAAGACTCAGGTATGTGACGTCCAGTCTGTGGGAAAGTACATGTAAAACATACTTTAATTTTAATGTAAGAATATTCAGTTGGAGCAATAAATTTTACAAACTGCATGCCGATGAAAGTAAATGTATAACTTGTGTAGATATTGTCGCTTTGTTAAGCTGTTTCTAAACAACTGACACTAATTAAAACAATTCAGGGGTGTGGAGGTGAATAAAACTTATTTCACTTGATAATATGTAACCGGTAGTAACTAGTTGATATTCTATATACATACATAAATATATTGTTAAATTTTTTCTTTTATTGCTGTTCCGACATGAAGACTGAAAGACAGCATAACTGTTGCAACAGAGTCCAAGGTACATCACTGTTAATGTAGCCTGATGTGTTTGCTGTTGTCATAAATCATAATGCTTTTTGCTGTTCGTGTGATGTGATTGTAGTGTATCTAGCAGAGTTTGATTTATTCACCTTTTTGTACTAACTGTCGATTATGCAAATCTCTCTTATAGCTGTTCAGCATTTATATTGTATTTGAATTTGGCAAGCATTTATTTCATTAATAATTGACCAAAAAGCTAATTTTAAAAGTGCATAACCCTTTGTAGATCAACTGCCATTCAGTCTGTTTGGTTAATTGAAAGTTGAATTTGGCCAATGATTTGCTCTTAAATTAAATTAATATATAGCTAGCTCTCGCCACCCTACAGTTGCTGTCATTTTCAGACATCTGCATGTAGAGATGCATTTATGTAGCTGAAGTTTTTAAAATATGCTAGGCATTGTTTTACTTTGCATTGCTTTGCTTTCCTCAACTATTCTGTTAATTTTTAAATTTTAAATTTGGCAAAAACATTATTATTATTATGTAGGTACATTTATTTTACATCTACATTTTAAACAAATATTTTTTTCAGATAATATTTATATTATAATTAGTAAATATTTATCTAAACCACTGGTAAATTAAAAAAAAATTAAAGTTATTTGTGAATCACTTTTGGATCTGTTCATGTTGCCGTAACTATGAAGCAGAAAACTTCTATTCAAACACATTTTTTTTTGGGAGAAAGTAATTACATCATTGGATGGGAAGTGAACACACGTTATGTTTTGCAGTTCTAGTTTAATAGGACATCACTAGTTTTTGTGGGAAGCCACTGATACACCACTTCACATGCATGTGAAGAGAAGGAGAAGAAGAAAAAAAAAAAAACCTGAACGTAAAATCGATCATAAATTTATTTTACTTTTATCACAAAATGGAAATTATATGGTTTGCAGAAGAGTGTGAATCATGTTTGTCTTAGCATTTACACTGATTTATCTAAGGACTGTTCTAGAAAGTGAACCACATTATGGGGGAAATGGGGAAGCTGGGTAATTATTATTTTATGCCTGATGTTCCGTCTGCTACAATATTTTCTGTCCAGTTGTACAGTAAATCATAAAATATTAGCAATCATAAAATTTAGCGAAATCCAAATAAGTGACATATTAGCGACATAAAATTTTAGCAAGGTCATCATATCAGAAAAATTATATACCTATAAGGTTAAGTTGTTGGATCAGCTGAAATAATGTTTTTGACTAATCTCGATGTTATTCAGCTTATACAGACATCTTGAATTTAGTAGACAATTGCAGTAATGTGTATGCTAACTAACTATTATTGTTTGCTATCCCTTTGGTTTAATCAGTAGCATATAACCATTGTTGCGTCTTTAGTTAATCACAGACAAAATAATCGCACAATTTTTTTTATAGAACAGTGTTGTAAGGCTCTTTAAATTTCGCGTCATGACATAATTAGTGTCTTGTATGGTGTTGCTAAAATCGCTAACATTTCTTGATATACAGTACATTATTTAATGCCAATGACCCTATAATTATTAGGCAGTGTAAAATATTTTCACTTATTACAGCTTTTTTACCATTAATTTACACATTATTTACAATGGTTTTTGCATAAAGAGACTGTCCTGAGTTTCCTGCATTGTAAAATATTTCCAACTAATCAAATCTTTTATATGCATTAAATATATTTTTGTGTTTAGAATATCAATATCTATATATTCAGTGTGTTTCTGGTCATCTTTATATTTGTAAGAAGCTCAAACTGGATTTTGTATTCAAATAATTTTGTATGTACATGTATCCAACGCCAGTGCTAGAACTTATATAAATAGATAATCACCCATCTGACAGTAATAATTTGATGGCCACGATATATATAAAAACAAATTTGTATTTTAGCAAGTTACTTTTCATATAGGAAATAAAATAAAATTTAACTTAGTACAAATACTAGAACAATCGCACAAACACATTTAATATTTTATGCAGAAAAATATACTTGATATTTAATTACATTCGTTAAAAAGTCTCTGTTAGTTGATAACATCTTAAAAATTGCAGCAAATTACTCGGAACTGTCCCTTTAACTTACCACTTTGAACAAATCTAATATGTTTCTGTTCACAGGGAACATTGTGTTCAGTAAACTGCATCATCACTTGCTGTACAAGTTTTAGAAATCAGTGCTATACAATTCTAAGACTATAAGTACCAGTTGCTAATCAGTTTTAAAGTTAATTAGCAAATGTCGGTAATCAAAATTATGAAAACATTGTTGAATTTACAAATATTTAAAAATACAAAGTGTGAATTGGCAAGATTTGAACCTACTGCACTGATTCATATGGTTTTTAAAAGCCTGCAGTCTTAACCACTTGGGAAACCAGGGGCCTAATTCATAAAGCTCTCTTAGGCTCTGCTGGACAAGAAAGCATTCTCTTTGCAAGTCTTTTAGCATTGCACTGCAATATCGCAAAGTTGCGGGAGTTTAGTGAATTAAGTTCCTGGTCCTCCACAAGGACTGTTTTTGTTGTACACAAATTTAACTGCATATATTTCAGGTATTGAATTTGGGGATTTTTTTTTTTTTTATTTTTTTTTTTTTTAGAAAACTGCTAATATTGTAAAAATATATTTTGGAATTCCTACCCATCATCTTACACTTCCGGCACAAAATCTGGGACTTGTAGAATAATGGAATCATGATAAATTAACAGTCTGCATTTACAATGCTTAAACATCTGTGTTTAAGAAAAAAACGTCTGTGTTTAAGAAAAAAACATCTGTGTTTAAGAAAAAACATCTGTGTTTAAGAAAAAAACATCTGTGTTTAAGAAAAAACAGGCTTCTTCAGTTCGGCCCATAATTTTCCCTGGATTATTCTGGCACCATGCTTTAGAAGTCTAGAGTCAAATGTTTGTTAAAATGAAGTCTGAAGACTTTAACATATCATGGCAAATCTTCACAATTGACACTTTACTAAAGTCTGGCCTTTAAAGGCTTTGTAAGCACAGATCATCAAGTTGTTTGCAGTAGATCTTATGCAGGCGGGCAGCATATCCCAGTGGTACAGTGCCCGCCTGATGCACGGTTGGTCTAGGATCAATCCCCATCAGCTAACCACTGGGTTTTTTTCTCGACATAACTATATGTCCGACGCCGATATAACCATACTTATAATGTGTTGAGTGTGTTGTTAAACAAAAAAACACAAACAAAAATAGATCTTATGCAGAACTGAAAAGGTATACACAGCTGGAAATAGGAAGTAAAATATGGCCTGCTGTTATTATTAAAAATTTTTTTAAATAGCAGGTGAAAAAAACCCATGTCTTACTAAGACAAAGTATATGCCTTCTGGAAATTGCTCTCCTAAACAAGATGGATATCAGACAGTAATCAATAGTCATAATCATGTATAAAAAATAATAACATAATGCCCAATGGCATAAAGTATTTAACATAAATTAATATTTATTAATATATAGTAATAAAAGGTAGAGAGTAGATAGAATAGAAATGGGATAGTTGAGAAAAATTATGATAGTAAAGATCCTCTTGTTGGAGCTAAACCTTATATGGGGCAGTGAAAATTAGAATAATAAGTTAGATCAATTCAAATCTCTTACTTTCAACTATATATTATTTATGTACTGCATTAAAATTTAAATAGTTTTCTTCAAATGGTAGGTTTTTTGAGCTGGATAATAGTCAATTTCCTTCTGAAAATAAGAGAACACAGAATGAGGTGAAGGTATGGGATAGCATGCTAAACATTATGACCTAAATTGTATGTACCGGTATATTGTATTATGGAATTAAAATCAACAGCATCATGTCCTACCTAAATAGCAAACAAGATAATTGTACATATATACAGTGTACCTGTCTCTTGTAAAATGATCTGCGATGTTTTTAGGTTGTTAAATAATCATACATGCATCTTTCTCATGAAAAATTACTTATAATGGTTTTGGTTGGTTTTAACAAGTGAATTTCTGTTTTGGCTGCTAGGTCTAAACATTTGTGCTTTTTGCAGGCTGTTGTTTTTTCAAGCCTTGGAAACTGGGATCAGTAACTTTAACTAAAACTGTAATTTGTGGGTTTCAAGAGTTTACAGAAAAGAATTGATTCCTACGCCCTGACTCTGGCCATGCTATTGATAGACTGGGTATAAGATGGACATGTTTGGACCTTGATTAAATATAGGCATATCAGTAAAGTTACCAAAACCAGATTCTGCACACACATCCACCCACACCTGCCCTCCCCCCTTTCTGAGCAGTTCTGGAACAGCCCTAAATCAGAAATCTTGTCTTGTGGCTAGACCTATTAAAAAACCCAATTGGCATATTGATTCATGACCTCTTTTTTTTCTTCTCTTTTCTTGGACCTGTCTTATGTAAAAGCGAATAATAAATCACCACTTCTGTTTTTCATGGATGAAACGTACAAAACGTTCTTTCAAGATTTCTTAACCAGCTTTATAATAATTCTATATTCTTTATTCAAGGCCACAAGCCCTTATAAAAGTACAAATACATTGACATTTTAGGGAAAGTGGTTCAAACAGTAGGACCAGCCTCGGTGGTGTCGTTAAACATTCATTCATTCATGGTTAGGCCATCGGTCGACAGGCTGGTAGGTACTGGGTTCAGATCCCAGTCAAGGCATGGGAATTTTAATCCAGATACTGACTCCAAACCCTGAGTGAGTGCTCTGCAAGGCTCAGTGGGTAGGTGTAAACCACTTGCACCGACCAGTGATCCATAACTGGTTCAACAAAGGCCATGGTTTGTTTTATCCTGCCTGTGGGAAGCACAAATAAATGAATTCCACAATATATGGAACACAAATAAAAGATCCCTCTCTGCTAATCAGAAAGAGTAGCCCATGAAGTGGCGACAGCGGGTTTCCTTTCACAATCAGTGTGGTCCTTAACCATATGTCTGATGCCATATAACTAAATAAAATGTGTTGAGTGCATCGTTAAATAAAATATTTTCTTTCTTTCAAGCAGTAAGCTAGCTTATTGTCATATACTGGACAGAAAGAATGGAAATTGTCTCTTCAAAGATTATTTATTTCATATTTTTGAAGTTAATACTTTAAAAAATGTAAAATCGTGGTGATTACCAAGTACAAAAAGGTAAAACGAAAAAAAAAGCACACACAAAAAGAATGGCAACAAAAATACCACCTTTAAATTATTAACTGTCATTAATATTATAAAGCAAATACCAAAAAAACAAAAGGAAAAAGATTTTCCAAAAAATATGAGTAAGAATAAATTAGTTTTATTTGGTAGTTAACATTGTTATTGTGGTGCATACATGTAACTATGAAGTAATTGCAACCATGTAAAGTAATATTTTCACTATCTTATAATAATGGACTGTTCTATAATATGTGGGTTGGGGTGGGTGTTGGGTATTAATTGGTTGTGATATTATGGTCATTTTCTTCAAGACCCACCAATTAAAGTAAACCAATATTTATTTTGATTTAAAAAAAATTATTAAAAAAATAATAAAAATACCCCCACAAACCTCAAACAAATCTACAGACCCACCATTCATAAAATAAATATATTAACCCCCACCCTTCCTCATTTTGGAACAACCCTAAAATGTATTATGCAATCTACTTGAATCATAATTGTTAAATGATTCACTATATTTATGAATATGCACTAAATAGAATATAGACTATCTTATATTGTTATTAGCTACGTGTTTAGTACTTTGTACTTTGTACTTTACTCTTTAGAATCAATATGTACCGGTATGTGTTGTAAGTGTTGGAGGTGACACCTGTGGTACTGTATGTATATATATGTATATTTACACATGACTGCTGTATAGCCAGCTGTTATCAGCATACAGATAAAATATACAGACTACTGGTAAACATTATGTTCCATATATTGCGGAATTCATTCAGATGTAGTCCTCCATTCCTTCCATCTTCCATCAATCCATCCATCCATCTTGTCCATCCATCTGTGCATCCATCTGTGAATCCATGCATCCATCCATCCATCCATCCATCCATCCATCCATCCATCCATCCATGTATCCATCCATGTATCCATGCATCCATCCATGTATCCATCCATTTATCCATCCCATCCATCAATCCATCCATCCATCTCTGCATCCATCTCTCTACATCCATCCATCCATTCCTTCAGCCATCCATCCATCCATCCATTCATCCATCCTTTAATCATTCTTTACTTTATCAGTCCACTGGATGGAACATGGATACCTTAAAAATGTATGTTAATTGTACTCAAATGTCCATTTCCCCATTGCAAAATCCATAACATGAAACATATTCTTGCTTTGTATCAGACCATATTATTATTCCTTTTATTTTCATTTTCTTTTTAAATAGTCCATTCCACTGGATTATGGAAGATCCATGCCCTGAAGATTTTGTTTTGTTAAAGTGACAGACCCTAGTTTTTAAACACAAGGACATTTTTCACTATTAGAGCCATTGTCTTTTAATAATTGAAATTGTACATTACATAGATTTTGTTGTTTAGATTATCAATTTCTATACAAGAGTTCTGGTCATTCTGATTATTCTAATACCTCGAAATACAATTAAAAAAAAGAAAGAATTACCTCTATGAAGTAAAGATTATTTTCTAAGGGGTATTTTCCCATTTTAACCTTACAGACTGCTACAGTCTGTTGTAAATAGCATTATACAAATGTGTTACAGGTTTGTAGATTAACCAACGTTTGTGTCCATTTTCACAGGTTGAAACTAGAGTCTGTGACTTGTAATGCTCAAGTCTATGGACCATGTTTAGTTAATGCAATCCCCAAATGGTATTCTTACTGATGCTTAGTAGTCCAATGAACTGTGAAAAATCTATATCCAGAAGTATTTTCTTATTAATCCATTAAGCTTTGGAACATGAATGACAATTGAAAATCCATACACAGAAATAAAAACAGTGCCCTAATATTGTTCTTACCTGTCAGTTCACTGGACCGTGGGAAATCTATAATCTGTTGATAGTCTTATTAGATACTTAGTTTAATGGACTGTAGAAAATTCACGATAATTAAAATTCCATATATACTGAAAAATATTCTTATTGGATGCTAAATTCAAGAGACTTTTGACAAATTTATGCCCTAAAATCAGTCTTAGAACCTGATATTCTGCTGAACCAAAGACAAATGCACTAAAAAAAACCTGTTCTCTTGATAAATGCAGGCCTTTAGATATTGCACCAAAGTAAGGCGATAAAGGGTGTGCCCAAAAATAAGTATTCCCAAAATACACATGCTCAAAGTTAGCAAGCCCAAAGTAAGTCCAGTACAAACATGCTAACCTTAAACTATTTCACCTCAAAATGAATAGAATGTTAAACTGTAATCAAAAGGAAAGAAAGAAGTGTTTTATTTAACGATGCACTCAACACATTTTATTTACGGTTATATGGCGTTAGACATATAATTAAGGACCACACAGATTTTGAGAGGAAACCCGCTGTCGCCACTTCATGGGATACTCTTTATGTCGATTAACAGCAAGGGATTTTTTATTTGCACTTCCCACAGGCAGGATAGCACAAACCATGGCCTTTGTTAAACCAGTTATGGATCACTGGTCGCTGCAAGTGGTTTTTACTCCTTACCATTGAACCTTGTGGAGCACTCACTCAGGGTTTGGAGTCGGTATCTGGATTAAAAATCCCATGCGTCGACTGGGATCCGAACCCAGTACCTGCCAGCTTGTAGACCAATGGCCTAACCACGATGCCAGTAAAGCTGTAATCAGTAAAAATAGCTTGAAATGCATTTCTGAATATGTAAAACTCTTTACCAGCTATTATTAAAATTACTGCACTAAAAAGACCTTAGTGAGCTCCAAACAGACAAAAAAAAACCCCACAAACAAGAACACAAAAACCTGTTCTCAAAATATTATGATCTAAAGCATTGACCTGTTTATTTTGTTGGGCAATTAAAAATTCACAATTTATAGATAAATTCTGTTAGATACTTGTTTTTCAGTAGATCTTGATTTGAAAACTTGCTAATCATGTATATTTCATGGAAAATCAATGATCATGGAAAATCCATACTTCACAATTATTCTCATTTGAATACACCATCTACAGGACTGGAAAATCGATGTTCTAATTTTAATTTTTACTGACATCAACATGGTAATAGTCCACGCCAAAGATAATAATCACTGGATACATACAGGGATAATAGCTCATTAATGTAAAACTGATATGCAAGAAATAAACGTAGGAGCCATAGTGGGTTCTAGGAACATGTCCCAAAAATTATTTTAGTTTACAAAATGCCTTTGGTGCACTTAGGTGTTTTTTTTGTTGTTGTTTTTTTGGTGAGGGATTGGGTGTTTTTTTTGTTTTTGTGAGCGGTTGGGTATTTTTAAATTTTTTGTAATTATTTTTATATTTTGTCATGCATTTTTATATTAAACATGTACATGTATATACATTATTTATAGATCTACATCATTTTAGCATTTAATTTTTTTTAAATGGATGTATAAACAGGTGATACTTTAATGGATGCTATTCCCCTCAGTACTACTGAGTACCTACAATATGTCTATGTCTTTTGGAAAGATCTGTGTCGCAACAAATGGACGGTGTGCTGTGGTTATGTGTATGTGCTCTCTCGGATCCTGATCTCTGGTGGTGAATAGATTCCAATAATACTTCTAGCACCATTTGAAATCAGTGCTCCTGGAGGTTGCCGTGACGACACATTGATTCTATTGACGATTGATCTCGAGACAACCTACTATTTCGGTGTCACTGTTCACCTCACTGTTCACCATGTTGGCACAACTCAAATTTCAGATGCTGTTTTCTCTATTACAACTTGGGCTTGTTATTGTGTGGGTCAATTTAGATTTGAAATATGTTTCGTCTTTGTCTCAACTTGGAAGTTGTTACTTCATGGGTCATTTCACATTTCAAACGCTGTTTTCGCTATCACAACTTAAGGTCTTAATGTATGGATTAGTTTAGATGTCTGTTTTTTTCTTTCTGTCTTAACTCAAGTTGCTTAATGAGTCAATTAACATTTCAGATGCTATTTTCTCTATTACAACTTGGGCTTGTTATTGTATAGGGCAGGTTAGATTTCAAATATTTTTCTTCTTTGTCACATCTTAAAGTTGTTACTTCATTGGTCATTTCAAATTTCAAATGCTATTTTCTCAATCACAACCTAGGGTTTTAATGCACAGATCAATTTAGATTTCAAATATATTTCTTCTCTGTCACAACTTGGAGTTGTTACTGCATGGGTCATGTTAGATATTTTAATTCTCTGCCACGACTAAAAGTTGTTACTTAATTTATAGGTCATTTTAAATTTTAAATGCTGTTTTCTCTGTCACAACTTTAGATTGTTACTGTATGGGTCATTCAGATTCTGAATAACCTTTTTCCTCTGTGACAAATCTGTGACAATTAAATTGTGTTTACTACCCATTTCATGCATTTATTGAAAACACGTCAGTTTTGTTTGATTCAAATCCTGTCAAAGCTGGCTCACACATTCATTCATCTTTCTCATCTGTCGCCCTTTGTCTGCCATTCTCATTATCTTAATATAAAAAAACTTTCCTTTCTAGTTTGTTTGATTTTCTGTGTGTACCTATCCTAAGGCAATACATTCGTGTCACATTAATTAGGTTAAACAATATTTATTTACTGTCACGTATATTATTTTGGGTTTGGCCTACAGCCATAAGACACATTAATTTCATAATGTACGGTATTACCTTACTCATAATGTACACATTTGCATGCTTATAGTATAGACCAGAAATTATTTTGTAAAAATAATACCGGTAGTAATAATAATTGTTTTAAAGTAAAATTACAAGAACAAAAAATCTACACAGAATATGTATATATATATTTTTTACATACACACCATATGCTGGATGTACATGTTAAAACCAGTGTATGCTTTTAGAACCAGGACAAAATGTTGATAAAGAAGGTTGTAGAAATGGAAAATACCTCACAAGTACCAACCAAAATATACTATTCATTAGTCTTTAACACAACATTATTTTAATACAAACTTAACTTCATATGATAATCTAGGGACAGGACATAGCCCAGTGGTAAAGTGCTCGCTCGATGCAGTGTCAGTCTGGGATCGATCCCCATCATTGGGCTATTTCTCATTCCAGTGAGTGCACCATGATTGATGTAACATAGGCCATGGTATGTACTACCTTGTCTGTAGGCTGGTGCATATAAAATATCCCTTGCTGTTAATTGAAAAGAATAGCTCATGCAGTGGGGACAACAGGTTTTCTCTCTCAATATCTGTATGGTCCTTAACCATATATCCGACACTGTATAACCATAAATAAAATATGTTGAGTGTGTCATTAAATAAAACATTTCTTTCTTTCTTTTTCTTAATATCTGTGTGGTCCTTAACCATATGTCCGACGACATATGACCATAAATAAAATGTGTTGAGTGTGTCATTAAATAAAACATTTCTTTCTTTCTCTCAAAATCTGTGTGGTCCTTAACCATATGTCCGATGCCATATAACCATAAATAAAATGTGTTGAGTGCATTTTTAAATTAAACATTTCCTCCTTCTTTTTTTCCTTTCTAGTCATACCTTTGATAAAAAAAAATTGAAATGTTTGAATTAAAAACAATAAAGTATAAGATGTAAAACTGAAAATAAAGCTAAAACAAAATGGCTGCCCAAGAGAATACTCTTTGTATACTTGTGCAAATGTTAACACTTATGTGAATTGCTCCGTATATCTGTTTATTGGTTTTAATTTTAATATAACCTTATTGTGAATTTATTTTCAGGTAGCTAGACTATAAATAAAATGTCTTTGTGTATTGTTGTATCCGTACGACAGTGTGCTGTGCCGATGACTTGATAACGGACCTTTGGCGTGGTCCAGCTTTTAACACAAACTTCCTCATACCGTTTTATTGTGTTGTCGTGTTTTATACTTTCACACAGATAACACGAGATAATGTGCGGTCACAGTCCGGGAATCTCAGTAGGGTATGTGAAATGCAAGCCATCTTTATTGCTGGTTGCAATATTTAAAGTATATATTTATATATATACACACAGTTACATGGTCATGCTAGTTTGTGGAGAGTGTAGTATGGAAAACAGATGTTGCGAAAGCAGAATTTAAATTGTATACAAAATGAAAGAAAAGAACACCCAACCACATTGTGTGATCAGTAAAACAAAATTGTTTTGTTTAATGATACCATTAGAGCACATTGATTAATTAATCATCAGCTATTGGATGTTAAAACATTTGGTCATTTTGATGTCTAGTCTTAGAAAGAAAACGTGCTATATTTTTCCGTTAGTAGCAAGGGGTCTTTTAAATGCTCCATCCAACAGACAGGATGGCACATACCACAGCCTTTGATATGCCATTTGTGGTGCACTGGCTGGAACGAGACATAGACCAATGGGCCCACCTATGGAGATTGATGCTAGTCTGACTGTGTATCAAGCGAGTGCTTTACCACTGGGCCACGTCTCGCCCCGCTATATGATCAGAGACTATTAAAAACATAAAGTAAAATATATATGCATGATACTGCACTGTAATACTGTACTGTGTACTTGTGGTTTAGACATTTTAAATTCTACCTGAACATATCCATGCCAGACTAGGTTTATTGAGTGAGGTGGAAGTAAGCTGAGAAGAGCTGTTATTAATGACATCCCAGTGCATTGTATTATTGTTGGCTAATTAATGTCTGATAATTATGACAGCCAGACTGGAAACACAGGGTGTCACATACCATGGCATTTGATATACCAGTGATGGAGCACTTGTTAGAAGAAGAGAATAGGCCAATGATTCCTCAAAATTAATATCACTGTTGGGCTCAAGTTAAAAATAGAAAGATCAGTTTTGAGTTGGAATACAAATGTGTTAAACATTGTGCATAAAATTTGAACTTGATGCCTACTTCAGTAAAAAATTTTGCCATAACATGGAATATATCATTTGCATTAGCTGATCGTTTACAGTTTGTGTGTAATAAAATGCCTAACTTATACACACTGTCAGGTAAAAATATACAAAGGATTACAAAATCAAGTACCAGTAACTCCCAACATGAAGAAATCCCTGCATGTATACACGTCTGTATGAATAATTTTGATAATTATATATGTATTTATACATTTTATGTATTATCACCCAATATATGTCTGGCTTTGAAGCCTTTAAGAGAAAAGAAGAAGAAAAAATGTACAATTTTAAACGTTAAAAGAAGATAAATTTGGAAGAGTGCAATCTTTTATTGGTCTATATTCAAATGATTTTTTTTTTTATTATATCAAATTAAAATTCTCAAATATATCTACAGGAATGTCGCATTATTCTAGTTAAAATGGAATAATTTTCTCCTTTTTAAAAGAAGAATATCTTATTTGAAAACATTGTAAATTAATATAACAAGTCAAAGAGTACATGTAGTTCACTTTTATTTTTCGACAGACAAATTGTTTTAAAATAGAAAAGTGGACAAGTTTTTATGCATACGTGTGTGAATGTGTGCAGTGTGTGTGTGTGTGTGTGTGTACAGTGTGTGTGTGTGTGTATATATGTGCAATGTGTGTGTATATGTGTGCAATGTGTGTGTGTGTACAATGTGTGTTTGTGTGTGTGT
>JAECMU010133940.1:1150-17968 GCA_016106625.1 Dracogyra subfuscus
GGGGGGAGAGGAAGAGAACATTTCTGCTGCCACATGAGCTACTTTTTATGGGTTTCTAATAGGGGAGAGGGAGGGAGAAAAAGAAGACCGGGGAAGAGAAAACAGGATAAGAGAGGGAGCCTTTCTTTCATTAATCTTTTATATGCTCTTTTCTGTGGATTGGAGAATACATACTACAGCCTTTGATGTACTAGTTGTTGCACACTAGCTGGGATGAGATAAAACCTAAGTTTATCAAGGACAATTGAACCTAGGACCCTTCACACCTCAGGCAAGCACTCTACCACTGAGCTACATGCCTCCCTGGTGCTGTACATAAGGACCAACTGCCAGGATCTGTCTCTGAGACCAGCCTGATGACATGCAAGCACCAACTGACTGACACACTACACCCCACAGAGAGACTGCCTAGCTGTGACTAAAGTGTCCCATGTTTTCTTTACATACAGTAAACATCACCTGCACAAACCCTCATGAGCCAGCACTGACCTGCAGTGGCTCCCTACACAGACTTTTTCTCAATTTCCTGTAAATGTCTGAGTAAGCAGATTGCCCGTGCACTGTCTGGCACCCTCGTTTACACCAAGCGGATCCTTCTGTCAGAGTCAAACCTTCACATCAGAGTATACTGCTGTCCACATGCAGCTGTATATAATGCTGACATTTGACTTCAGTAAATCACATTGCTTGCCACTTTCAAAACCCTAATGGTTAAGAATATTTAGTTGTTGATCCCGTACACATAAGGGAGGTATGAGGCAATTTTTGTTTGTTTTTATTCACCACCCACCAAATAAAATTTTATTTAATCATGTCTACATAGAAAGAACATTGCAGCAGATCCACCAAGCATAAACTAACTATGGCCATATGGTGAATTCTGAAACCACTCTTAGCTACCTTCCATGCAGCTCAGTAACAGACTGCTTGACTGATGGGTCATGGGATTGATCCCCTTGATGGAACTAATGAACTATTTCCATTTACAACGGTTGGTTAATAAATGTTAGTAATATGGGACTGAATGTCAGTAAAATCTGGGACTGAATGTCAGTAAAATCTGGGACTGGATACCAGTATAATCTGGGACTGGATGCCAGTAAAATGTGAGATGGAATGTCAGTAAAATCTTGGATTGAATAAGTATATATACTAAAGATCATGGTGATGGTATATATGCATATTACAAAATCTCTCTGTGCCATTTGGAAGGAGTAAGCCACTGTGGTAGCAGATCTATACCAAATGGGACAGTTGCACCTAATATTGTTTGAACTGTGTGCTGAGATATCACTAAATATCGAGAAGTGGGAGGTGGTCTGGGTGGGAGGAAGGGGGTTTTGCACTCTCTTACACTCTGACATCATAAACGTGATTCTATTCTGGGTAAGGTTGTCAGACTTGTTTCACTTAACTTCCTGTGTTGGGTACACAGCTTTCATGTATGGCCTAATTCATCTGTTTGCTTGGCCAGTTTAATTTTGTCTTTCCCTTGTTAGTTGCTAAAGCTAATGTTACCAATTTAAATAATTATATCCTCTCGATGTGTGTGTCTTTTACATTCTACCCAGCCTGTCACAGTGCTGTAAAACTTGTCTCGCAGTGTCCGTGTATGGAGAATGTGATACTGAGATGGTGTGTTGGTGCCCATGTTGACCATCACATAGCTGTCTGTCCATCACAGCATTGTGGTCACATGATTAGCAGCTGGACTTCACTTGATCACTTTTAGTGTTCTGTTTCGAAAACAATTTTTCAAGGTCTCTGTCAGTAACATGTAGAATGTTCTAGAGAGATTTTTCATAAAAAATGTTGGGTCACTGCAGGTTTAGATGGAAAATTAAGGAGGCTAAAATACTTTATCTTATGGGATTAAGCTGTCTGTTTCTTATGTATGCATGTATTATGTAAGTCAATCAAATCCATTGGTCCATCCAGTCTGTTTAAACCGTCAGTCAGTCAGTCAGTCAGTCAGTCAGTCCGTCCATGAATACAGTCAGATCTATCAGTCAGTCAGTTCCAACAGTTAGCCAGCCAGTCAGCCAGCCAGCCAGCCATTCCCATCAGTCAGTCAGTTCTAACATTCAGTCAGTTCCATCATTCAGTCACAGTCAGTCAGTCACAATCAGTCAGTCAGTCCCATCAAGTCAGTCAGTTCTAATAGTTGGTCCCATCAGACAATTTTAACAGTCGGTCACTTACAGTCAATCAGTCAGTCACAATCAGTAAATATGTCAAACCAGTCAGTCGGTCAATTCTAACAGCCAGTCAGTCAGTTTTAACACTTAGTCAGTAGTAGTAGTCAGTCAGTAGGAGTAGTCAGTCAGTTCTAACAGTCAGTCCCATCAATCAGTAAATTCTAACCATCAATCAATCAGTCAGTGACAATCAGTAAATCTGCTAAACCAGTCAGTCAGGCAACCTGGCGGCAGACTATACATCTATACATCTCTTTATCTATCTATCTATATATCTATCCATCCGTCCATCCATCCCATCCCATCCATAGGTTTTTACCTGATTTAAACTAATATCTTTAATACACTAAGATGCCTACTTGCTAAGCCACTGCTATAGGACAGATTGCAGCAAACTAAGTTTAAAAATGAATGGGTTGTAGTGCTTGGATACCAGCAATGATAATCTATGAATACATATGCTCATTAACCTTCATTTTTGTCTTTCTGTGCCATGGCTGAACAATAAGGATATTTTCTCACACTTACCTGTCAGGTTCCATAGGATTATCAGATCAAAGTAATCTGCTAAATATCTGTGTGGTACAAACTGCGAACTCGGCAGAGTTTGAAACTGTAGTTTAATAAATGGGTGTCACACCTGTATACTCAAATACCTTCTCACCCTTGGTGTTGCTACAAATAGATTATGTGTTCACGCATTGACTACAATTATCTTTCTTAACACAACCTAATAGCAAAGAGAAAGGTAGATTGAAATGATACGTATACTTTCAATTTTTGCTTGAGTAAAATTTCTTTTTTAACCCTTGTCTATACAGAGATATGACTTGAAATGCACAAACAATTGTGGGTTTTTTTGTGGGGTTTTTTGATAAACCAAAATTGATGTGATATAATGTGACATGCTTTGACAGATTAAAAGACATTTTGCTACACACTAAATTGCAGTTGCTGAAATTGATCCAGCATTTTTATTGATTTACAATTTGAATATGAATAAAAAATATTTCTAACAACATCTGGAAATCAAATGTAACCCTTGTGAAGGTTGTTTAACAATTACAGGGCTAACAGCTTAAATTTTAAAAAAAGAAACAATATTACTATATTGGTGTTTGAATTAAACTTTTTGATCATGATTTTTTAGTATATACTCATAATATGCATTTATACTTGGTTAATATATTGTGCCATTTTGGTAACATGGTGTTTCTGGAAATGAGAGGGTCAGTACAGTTGGCTATTGAAGACAGGGCTGGAGTGTGTGGTGTGAAGCATTCACTGGTTGGCTATGGAAGACAGGGCTGGAGTGTGTGATGTGAAGCATTCACTGCCAATAATAAGAAACTTCAGAGACATTGCACATGGCTTCAAGGTTGTAGTCAACATGGGGCAGCAGCTGTCGGCTATTAAAATACACTTTCATCCTTGCTTGATGTGTTTATGAAATGACATAATGAATTTATCTGCTACTGCAAATAAAAAAGCTATGTTAACATTTTATTTCTTCCTGGATGTTAGGCAGATGTATTTCACTTGACAATTTAAAGCATGACCAAAAAAATAAATATATATATCAAAAGAAAAAGAATATTGGTTGCATATAAATATGTCTGTGTACCATTATTGTTGCCATGCCAGACCAATAATTCACTCGTTCTAAAAAATTTTAAATGTGAAGCTATAAAATTTAAAATGTGGTTTATGTATCTTTTAAACTTAATACAAGCTCTCCACCAAAAAAAAAAAAAGGAAAGGAAAGGAAAAAGAATATTGGTTGAATGTAACTATAACGTCTGTATACCATTATTGTTGATAAGCCAGACCAATAATTAACTTGTTTTAATATTCTTTAAATACAAAGCTTCCTTTCCTTCTTATGTTGGATTTCTAAAATTACAAAACTGGATAGATCATCAGACAGGTTGATCTTTTAAAGCGGGGAACATTTTATTTGTTTAATTTTGATTAGTGACATTTCTAGTCCATTGAAAATTTAATAGCAACTACTGTTTAATGTTTTAAAACTTTGTAGCAATCTCTGAAACTTGGACTGCAAATTGTGATGCGATACTGGACAAAATGTTTTATGTAAAGTTTCAATTATTTCCCTTTTCATTTAGATTATTGACCATTTCTATATTCCATTTGTTTCGGGTTTTTTACATTTAAATAGTATTTTTATAATTCCGATTTCTAGAAACTGCAGACATGATATCACTAACTCTTGACACATGATAAATGGATAGCAACTGTGCAGTCTCGTTTATTTATTTCCATACAATGTTTTGATTTACTGTCGTAATTATAAGTTCACCATAATTGTTAACAATTACAGTTCTTCATTACTGTCAAAAATTAACTCTGTTATGTTTGAATGCAATTCTCTGTAAGAAGGCTGACCTGTTTACATAATGGCCCAGCTTTGGAGGGATCCCAGGGGTGGACTTAATTCAGCAAATAAACAGCTTCAAGGGTTTTAATCTGCTGAATCCCCAGTGGCCTGGTGCAAGTTAAATAGACACAAGTTTTCTTGCATAACATTAATTGGGCCACACCTAGTCACAGTAAACTTGATCCCAGTTTTATCTGATGCTAGTTACTATAGCATGGCCTGCTGCTCTCTGCCCAATGAGCCCATTACACTGACCAGCTCCTATTAGGGGGCAAGATAATAAACAACAGTGCTAGGGGGATACTAGTTTCTCTCATTACCCAGCAACATGGGGGGGGGGGGGATTTAGATCAGTCAGTTGAGTGCTTGCCTGAGGTGCTTTCATCACAGGATCGAACCCCTTCGGTGGATGCATTCAACTGATTGGTTTTTCTCTCATTCCAACCTTGCACCACAACTGGCCAAAACCTGTGTTTTCTTGTCTGTGGGATAGTGCATATAAAAGATCCCTTGCTGCTTATGGAAATATATAGTAGGTTTCCTTTGATGACTGTTACTCAAAATTACCAAATGTTTGATAGCCAGTGATTAAATTAATCAATGTGCTCTAGTGGTATAATTAAACAAAACAAAGACCTTGAAAACATTGAAACACATTAACACCCATAAAGTGGAGTTTTGGTGGTTCATAACAAACACAATTCATAACATATAGCCTAATTCAAAACCAAGCGGTTAAATTATAGACATAATTGATACTATTGCGAACATTCATTTTGGAAGAGAGCAATTTAGATTACACCTTTGCATGCCCCTAACTTCAATGCAAGGGTGGGGGATGGGTCATATATCTCTATACTAATTGGTTTAGCTGTTATACTTGATTTTTATATAGAATGTATTGTTAATCATTGACATATAATTTTTAGTGACAATATGAGGAATATGATATTTTATTTTCAAGTTTGCAATTTTCACTCGTCTCCAAACATTTTCAAAGTGATTCTTCATGCTTTTCAAATTGGCAATTGTCATTTCATTTCATAGTATCGTAACCTTCTAAATTATTCAGATTTATTCTCACAAATTATTATAAATGAGAAATCCCTGGTTATAAAATAACTGGCTGTGCATGCATCAGGGTTCCTGTCACAGACAGAGAGATCCGGCCAAGGCCGGTCCCTGTGCCTGTGACAGGCGTGCGCTACAACAGCTTGCTCTGAATGTGCACATTAAGAACTTAGAACTTAGAAATTGCATCAGGGTTGCTGGTAGCAATTAACACCCAACAGCCCCAGATAGTGGATGTGTGTTTTTAGGACATTGTGCTTCAATCTTAATTGGATATACATGGATATACATTATAAGCATGATAATCATGTTAATTGTTAATTTCACATTTATGCCTTTTGTTGTGAGTTTATTTTAACTAAACTGTAGACTAACGTGTTTTTCATATGCAGCCAGCTTAGTGAATGAAGATTATTGCTAGAATTAGATATGGCATTATATCACAGCAACTAGCAATGAAAGAAAACTAAACTCAGTGCTATAATCTTTATTGACATAGGTGGATATTTCTTTGTAATTGTTGATATGACAGGCTAAATTGTTATCTGTTGACTCCATTTCATCTAGCCATTAAACATTTTTTATGAACACCTTCAAGCCCCAGTGGTCTGAATATTTTTCTAGCAGCCCATGAGAAGGCAATTATTAAGCTGTTTAGTGAGATTTATCAAACAATAAATGTATATTGCACTATAACTAATTTGAAATATTTCACTCTCAATCACAGAGCTATTGAAAATGGAGGAGTCATTCTTGGGTTACCATAATGTGAGCAGCTATTCTCAGATACTGGTAAATGATTTAGATATGACAGCTAGCATATAGCTGCTAGGCTTACCAACTCGTTTTTCCAGCCTGGCAACTATTTCTGTGGCATTAGGTGTGTGTGATGGGTGGTGCTTTGATTTCATATTAAATTTAATATCTCCAATGTGGCTTAGTAGCACCGCATCCACCTGAGGTGTGATAGAATATAGGATTAATTCCCCAGAGTGCTATACTTAAGGTATTTTCCAATCCCAACCAGTTCTCCCTTATGATGCATACATAAAATTATCATTTGGTACCATATAACATTTACATTGAGCCATTATTTGTGTATAATGTGTATAATTATAGGTGATTTTTTTTTAATGATTTATTTATTTATTTTTAATTATTGACTAAACCAATACTATAAAAAATGTCTTCTTGCTTTGTCAGCAAAATGCTGAAATCATGAGAGGAAAACTGTAAACAGCATATGCCCTAAGCTTGCAAGATTGTCAAGGTAATATCATATCCTAAGCCAGCACGGTAATATTGGCCTTAAGCTCACTGATATTGAGTTGATATTGAATGAGTTTTAATGCAGATGTATAAGACCACTGTATCCACTCTTTAATCAGTAACCATTAATACCCCCCCCACACACACACACACACAGTCCTAGACAGATAACTGGTGTGTGGGCCCAGAACAGAGTGCAAGAAAATCAAGTTCTAAAAAAAGCAAAATCAGTCTGTGCTTAAATTGACTTCATTGTAAAAATAAATAAAAATTATATCAGAAATGGGAAATATTAATTAAACAGTGACTCCTACCCATCCACCCACCCAAATTAAGATTTGGTTTTACATCTTAACTGCTGATCTAGACAGTTTGTACCAGTTAGTGTGGTAATAGTTTAAAATTATATTAAGCAGCTTGTGCCTGGAGTAAATTGATGTTCTCCTTTTCATGTCGGTCCATAATAAATTCTGATTGAATGTGCTTTTTCTGATTTAAGTCTTTATCTGGCATGCAAGTTGAAACACACAGACAGTGCTATCTAGATAACAGATTCATGCATGTAGCTATTCTAGGTAAATCTTTTGATTGCATTTATTATCAAACTGGTAAACAAATATTACTTTAACTGGGTTAAGAGCATTGATTGGAAAACTGTTGAACTGGCAACTCAAATGTTAATGGTAAAAGCATTTCTGGTCCAGAGAAAATTAAATTGTTTTATACATATTTCTATTTTACCTTGCACAGTAATCATAATTTTGATTTATGTTAGGAGAGGGTGGGCATGGCAGTAAGATTAATGGTTTAGGGTTGGTCTTTTTTGTGTCTAGAAATAAGAATACACTGAAATCATAATCATATTGACATGAAATTGTTGATGTTTTAAAATGGTTATAGGATCAATCAGTGGACACAATAGCTTATGTTCCCACAGTGCATCATTAGCCCTGTTATAATTTGTTTTTAAATGTTGAATACTAAGATAAAACTGTAAACTGCTTTCAAAGTGAATGTTTGACAGTATGCATTCTCAACAATGTCTAATTGGGCATCCATGGTGGGGTGTTGTTAAACATCTCTTCTAATCTACCTGTAATCTAATCATGGGCATCCATTTTTGTGTCCAAACTCAAGAGTCTATTCAGTAGAGACTGAGACTTTAATGCCATGGTAACGACATATAATCTGTATCTGTGTGATGGCATTAGAGATTCAAGTCTAAACGGTTTAAAAGTATAAGTCCCTGGTGGCCAAGCAATTACAGTTGTGCACTGTCAAATGCCATAAAGTGGGTACAGTAGATTCAAAACTTGCCAATGTACACTTTGTTTTTAAATGTTCTAGTCACTCTATTGCTGCTGATGAGAAAGTATAGCCTCTGTTTTAACATGAGACCAAGTGTCAAAATTACCATGTCAGGCTCATAATGATACCAAGAGTCAAAATTACCATGTCAGGCTCATAAGGAGACCAAGTGTCAAAATTACCATGTCGGGCTTATAACGAGACGAAGTATCAAAATGGCCATGTCAGGCTCATAACGAGACCAAGTGTCAAAATTACCATGTCAGACTCATAACGAGACCAAGTGTCGAAATGACCATGTCAGGCTCATAACGAGACCTTATGTCAAAATGACCATGTCAAGCTCATAACGAGACCAAGTGTCAAAATTACCATGTTGGGCTCATAACGAGACCAAGTATCAAAATGGCCATGTCAAGCTCATAACGAGACCAAGTGTCAAAATTACCATGTCGGACTCATAACGAGACCAAGTGTCAAAATTACCACGACAGGCTCATAACAAGAAGTGTCAAAATTACCATGTCAGGCTCATAATGAGACCAAGTGTCAAAATAACCACATCAGGCTCATAATGATACCAAGAGTCAAAAGTACCATGTCAGACTCATAATGAGACCAAGTGTCAAAATTACGACAGGCTCATAATGAGACCAAGTGTCAAAATGACCACATCAGGCTCATAACGCCTGCTGGTTAAACAAACTGCTGAGGTGTCAAAACAAATATTCTTTTCCTTTGAATATGTGTCAAACATGTTCAACCAATGGCTTCAGGGATGATCAGCTCTTGCTACATATTGTTCTCATTAAATAAAGCACTTATTATATTATTATTTCCTGAATTTCTCCCTTGACAGAAGTCACTGAGAAAGAGTTCACTGTACCAACTGTTTTTATCACTGAAGCACACAATATACTTGGTGTGCACTCCCCATCAATTATTAAGACCTACCTAAGGAAGCTTCCAACGTAGAAGTCTAGCAGGGCAGACCACTTAAAGACAGGTTTATGTTTCACATTAAACGCTATAGATTTACTCAATTATGCAGAGCCGGTACTGAGCTACATTTGTGTGTAAAATGCACTTTAGATAAAGATGTATGGTGCTTGAGGAAAACTATAACTGCCCAGTTTATGGAAAATCACTTGCAATTGATCCTGTTCATGTTTCATTGGTCGTTGGCCAATAATAGCTTCCTGGTGGTCACAGTCTTGACCTGTAACATAGACGTGACGGCTAGTCATTTAGTTCTGTGTATTTCATTTAAATTAAGTCGTATTTTAATGGTTGTATTATTGAAGACTGTTTAAGGTACATAATGGCATATATAACATTTGCATAGAGTCTAATAGGCGGACATGATTTCTCAAATGTCTGAAGTCTTGAATATCATTATGCTAATAATATGGATTAGTTTCACTTTTGTTGGTTTTATGCCTTGAAAGATATTGAGTAACAAAGACTTTCCTGAATCCACCAATCTGTCATTCTAATGATAAGTTTTCATTCTAAATATATGTTTTTCATTCTAAGGATAGGTTTTCAAAGGATATGTTTTCATTCTAAGGATAGGTTTTCATCTTGAATAACATTTATGCAAGAATATTGATTGTCTGTAGAAAGTCTAATTTTTGTTACTTTATTTATTTAGTTTTGTCATGTAGCTGCTGTACCACAACTAGCATATCAATGGTCTTGGTATGTGCTAACCTGTCTGTGGGATGGGGCATATAAAAGATCCCTTGCTACAAATGGCAAAACAGCAGGTTTCTTTTTAAAACTATATGACAAAATGACCAAATGTTTGACATCAAATAGCCGATGATTAATAAATCAAGATGCTCTAGTGGTTTACTTGAACAAAATAAACTTTATCATTTTTTGTCATGTAATACATGTATAAAGTACTACTGGTTTTGTCATGTAATGCATGTATAAAGTACTACTGGTTTTGTCATGTAATACATGTATAAAGTACTACTGGTTTTGTCATGTAATGCATGTATAAAGTACTACTGGTTTTGTCATGTAATACATGTATAAAGTACTACTGGTTTTGTCATGTAATACATATATAAAGTACTACTGTTTTTTGTCATGTAATACATGTATAAAGAACTAATGGTAGTGAGTATGTGACATTGTTCTACTATGGTGGTGTGGTAGATGATATATTGATGAAACAATCTTAATAAAGTTGAAAGGATGTATCACCAAGTGTCATATATAGACAAAACACTTTATGGTGATTCTCAAGTCAAAATCATGTGAAATATATTATTCACTCTGTCTTGTGCAGATGTATGATTTTGAATATGATAACTATTTTAATATTTAGATTTAAAGAATGCATACCTACTTTAAAAAAAAAACACCCAATCACTTAAAGAATTTTTACAACTGGGCTACGTCCAACCCCCACCTCCTGAAGGAAGAATTAGATTTGCTAAAAAAACAAGAAGCACTTTTAAAAAATCTAAGAAGCTAGATTCTTTCACTTTAAGAAGCTGATTTGATGGGGCATGGTTAGAAGACTACAGTTTGGTCATAAGATACAAGAAACAGGCTCAGTAACATTTCTAATTATTATGTAGTAGTGGCGGACAGCCGAAGTAAATTAAATATTCATCAACACCGAGGTTCAGGCTGTCAGGGTTGGTGCCGATTGATCCAGTGACGAGGTTCAACCTCCCAGGTAAGGCTGGCTGAAGTCAGGAGAGGCACACGGATCATGCATCTTCTCCTTGATGCATTGCAGGTTTATTCTGTCGAGACACCAGCACAACTGTTAATTATCCACCATCTTCCCTGTGTATGTCATGTGGCATCATGAATGTCGCGGCATTGGCTCCTGTTATCACTGGCCCGCTGACCACTCGGCTTCCTGTGAGACATTACAACTAATTACCAGATAACACTTCTGCAGCATTCTGGCAGCCCTCAGAATGCTGGCCCTTGCTTAGTATGCAAGTTTGTTAGGACGCTGGTCTGCACTATCTGTCTCCGTGGGACAGCTTGAACTGCTTTCCTGGGACATGTTTGGCCTGATGACGACCATGAAACCATTGTGTTTGAGCTGATCCTTCATTCACAGTCTGTAATTGTTTTTCCGAGGCTTTCACAAAGTAGATGTCTAAATGCAAATTCTTGTTGGTTGGTTGTAGTAAAGGTCTATTCACACTAGTCCTTGTTTTGCCACTGTACGTGCGTATATGTCCATTATCATGACACCTATAAATAAAGTGGAAGTGTATGGCAATTATTGGCATTAATTGTCTGTCAGCTATTTAATGAACTTGTACACTTAGTACTGTACGGTCATACATTTGCATACATTATGTGGAGTATTTGCATACAGCTTAATGGTCAATGTTTACAGAGGTTTTAGGATCAATGCCCAGCACAAGGTTATGATTTTTTTATCTTGTTCAAAACTAGTAATTCTGTGATTAAAATATCCTTGAAAAATTGTATAGGATTTCTACATTCTAATAACATGCAAGACAACTTAATTTTGGGGTGAATTTCTGGGTTGTAAGAAATTTGACATGTGCTAGAGTTCAGACTGGATATGAAAATGGGTGTGTATTCTTTATTAATAGATGGTTATGGGAAAGGACAAAATTAAGTTTATAAGCTTTCCATCATACAGAATTTTGCACTTGGTTTTAGGTTAAGGTTTGGTGAAGCCTTTCTTTCGTACTTTGTGTTATAACAACTGGATGTATATGAGTCTAAAGCTTGTGTAAAATCTGAACCAGCATGATAAAGATCGTCGCTCATGCTTGATTTGATGGCAAGTTTTCACCGCTTGACAGGTGTAACGGAGAAAAATCAAACTGTAGGTGTGTCTGTTATGAATACTGCATTGAGATCAAGATGTGACTCTCTCTTGTCCATTGCAGATCATTCAAGTTCATTGAGTTGAAGTAGGAAAAAACCCATATTGACTCCATGGGGATTTGTTTTCTTGTGTTTCTCTCTACTTCCTATTGACTGATGGACAGGGCAGTGCTAATGTCACAGTCCAAGAGACACTCCCCTGGATTGCTACCCATGGAGCTGGGAGAGCCCAGGCTGTTAGACATGTGACAGTTTGAGTTTGATTTCTGACTGCCTGGTGACATGTTGGTATGTGTGCTGTGAAAAGACCCTGGTATTAAGCGCTGGAGATAGGGTACTGCTGTGTTTCACTTGTGAGATAAATTGTCGATAAGGGACAAGTTGCTACTTGTCGAGGTGTGGTCTGTACTAACACACAGGTAGTCGCCCCATCGTTCAGCACTTTATTAGTACGTTATCTCCAGTGTCATCAGTTCATTTCAAACACACAGGCTCTATTAAAACATGATTAATTTCAAACCTTCACACGATCTGTTAAAACTTGTTGGAAATCTGTTTTTCAAAAGATTATAAAATTACCAGGAAGTAATTTCCGACTAGGTTTTTAGTGGGAAGATTCAGGGTGGGGTTGGTGGATTGAACCCATTTTGAGTCTTGCATAGAATAAACTATATCTTGTCTAGATGGTTTACCCTGCTGTAGTGTGTCATGAAGATATCCAGGGTGGGGTTAGTAGGACCACAGAACACTTGATGTGAAATAATACATGTTAGGTGATATGAGAAACCACTGAATCAAGAGGATATCTTTCAGGCTGGGTTGGTTACTAACTCAGTCAATGTTCCGTAACTAATTTTCAAAGCCATTACTGTCAAACCTGTGTTAAGCAGTCACCAAAAGGAACACCAGAAGATGACCTTTTAAGATAGGTGTCTGCTTAATTCAGGTCAAGTTGTACCATGTTATATAATGTAGAATAAAATGCTGATGTATATAAAGTTCTCTCTATACATTGGCTGTGTTCACTCAATAAAATCACAAAATCCGAGAGACTGTTTACTTTAAAGGGCAGGGAATCACATTTTGTAAATGAATATAACAGGATACTCCCCCTTGATCCTCCACTGATGGTAGCGTCATAATTATGTTTGTAATTCAACATTGTGACTAAATCAGCAGTCTTATAAAGAGACTATTATAAGTTTGGTGTGTTTTGATGTGTGTCTTTTCTCACTTTATCCTCCGTGATAAAGTAATTTGACACACACGAGATAACATCGGCTTTCATGTTTAAATAACATAATTGTAGTAATAAACAATGCTGGTTATTTATAACCCATTTTGTGCATTGTGCGTTCTGCGAAGTGATATGATTAAACTTTGTTAAAAAATGGCTACAGGAATGAAGAATATCTGGGAATTTGACCTTTTTTACATTTTACTTATTTATATAGGTAACCTTGTCTGTGCCTGATGGCATGTACTAGCTGTCAGGGTGGTCTGAATACAAGAGGTAAATAAGTACTATCTTGTGCTAAGAGTGCTGCCCAAACTTTGGTCATAGTTATAGTAATGAAAAGCTTGAAGCTACAACATCATCACTGACCTTGGTGTGTCATGGTTAAGCCATCAGACAGAAGGCTGATAGGTAAGTACTGGGTTCACAGCCCGGTACCAACTCACGCCCAGAGCAAGTTTTAATGACTCGGTGGGTAGGTGTAAGACCACTACTGACTTCTCACTCACTAATTAATCCACTGTCCTGGCCAGACAGCCCATAACCTCCCCCCGAAAAAAATAAGTTTTTAAAAATTAAAATTAATAACAAAATAATTTTAAAAAAAACAACGTAATAATAATAAAATAGAATAGAATAGAATAATTATGATAAATGGATATTTGTATGTGTATGATAGCCATCCATTTTGGGGGGCAACAGAGATGGTCCAAAACACAAACCCCCCCCCAAAAAAAACAAAAAAAAAACCAAGAAAATTTTGTTTGTTTTTCTAAAAATATGCATTCACCATCAGTGACTGTTCCTATTCTGTGGGGAAGGATGTAGCTGAGTTGTTTACCTGTGATAGATTATAGGATCACAGTAACTGTTTAAAATATGCTGAGGTGTCGTTAAACAAACATTCCTTTCTTCACCGTACATTTTTATTGAAGAAAACAGAGAGTTCAGCGCAGAGTTTTGATCGACACCATGTTTTTTAAGAGCTGAACTTGCACTTATCAACAGAGGCAGGAATGCATCAAGCTGTTCCAAATTCGTACCAATTCCCATTTATTACTTGACCACCCAGCTACTAGTTTTGTTGTAATGCCATGACAACGGGACAACAAAACTGCTCCTACTCAAGTATGTAGCTAGGCAGTCCTGTCACCCATTGGACTTGTGTGTGTATGTGTGTGACTTGCTATGAATAAGTTCAAGAGTATATATTCAGTCCACAGGCTTCCTGTCAATTCACTTCTCAATAATGGGAACATAGTCTAGCCATTTACAGCCACCTGTGGCACACACAGAGAAATCCATCAGTATCGTAAGCATTTGTTTGTGACTAATCCCCACCCCGCCAGTGGTAATACTACCCGAGCAGGATAGAAAGAGCCAGTAAGTCAATTAGATTTGAATTAGGGATACACGTTTCAAGCTGGTGCAGAATTCAGTGTTGTGACTTCAAAAGGAACATATTGGTACTTTTCTCATGCATCGACAGTCTGATAATGGCGTTTTCTTCGCCTCTGTAGTTCAGTTAAAGGGCATTACCAAATTCTCATCACTTTGTCCGGATGGGTGGTGGCTTTTGTTGACAATAGATATCAGAGCCATTAAATAGAACTTAAAGTCACACCTAGTCCTATCCCTTCAAATAGCTGTAAATACTGAAGCCATCAACAGAATGTAGGTTTTAATACATTTTCATACATGTTAGATGAATACAATGTTTTTATACATTTGTTTGCATTATACACCCAGTTGAATGCAACAGACATGTGACTCTATTCAGCAATATTTGCCTTGAAAATTATAATACAAATATTATTAGGGGTGGTTTTTTGCATATAAATCTGAATGACAAAACTGTATTCCAATATTAAAAACATATCACTGCCTAAGGCAGAGTTGAGAGGATGTTAGGCAAAGTCATAATTGCTTCCATGATACTTTATCAGGTGCTCATCATTAGGAGGACTGCCACTCCCCGTAGATTAAAACATTCAGCCAGTTCTGTATGTGGAATGTTTATATGCATTATAAAGTGTTTATCTTCAATAAATAGAGGTGTTTTTTTTTACATACAGTATTCTTCTGGTATGGCTGGTTCATTAACTTCAGATTAACTCAGATTAAATTGTTTTAAGTGGAGAGTTTAATCTTTTGTTTGGAATCGTATAAATAAATGACTTGATGACCATTACCCCAATAGTCATAATACAGACGAAAGACTCAACAAGCAGTTGTGACAAAACTGAATAATCACCAAAACGTTATCTCAATTTGGCTTGCTCAGCAAGTTCCAGGGGACATGTTAAGTATCCTGTTCACACCCATTAAGCCATTCCACTAAGACTCCTTTATTAGGCAAAGGGTTAAATGACCAAATTTATTCTGACCACCCTCTGGGTGAGAGTAACCAGTCTGCCACTGCGGATTCTTACCTACAGCACACAGCTTAACTTAGAATACTTGTATCGGGTATTAATTGCTGTTTATCTGGGTGTTTTAGCCCATTGACAGATATTTGGCCTGTTACCTTCACCTCATTCTTTCCGAAAGCAATCTTGCTGACCAATGATTACAGCTTCTTGTCTAGATGGAGTGGCATAAGAACCATTAAATGTTATATACTTGTTTTGAACTGACTATGGTTTTTATCAAGCTATTCTAAACAGCGATGAATGTGTCATGTTGCCTTGTTGACTCTCGGCTGATAGCCTCCGTGATTACTACCTGTAACAACCGAGAAAAGCTTGGGTGATATTTTTAGGTGTTACGCAAGGCATTTTGGAGTCCTTGGGTCTCTTGTGTGTACATATAACAAACTATTGCCTGTCTTTTAGCATTGCCCAATAGAAGATGTGTGGTTTTGTGCTGTCATGTTATTAAACATTAAATCTTTCAGGAATGAATGAAAGAATGAAAGAATAAATGAATGAATGAATGAATGAATGTTTAATGACACCCCAGCACAGATCTGTAGTTCAGCTTACCCCAACCCGATCAGTAGTTCCTGGGATTCTTTTCAACATTCTGTCTTTTATTATGCATTAGGGACCCTTAGTGTGTGTACTGAATTCCAAAATACTCGCTGGTTTATGACTGTCACCAAATGAAAAATATGAAAATCCATGCTGTATTATTTGTGGAAAAATGTCTATTAAACTTCTTCCGACTAAGCACTGACCTATACATCACTGACACAACACACATGTGTGAGGCCTGTAATAACTGATTTATCCACTTGGTCAAGAGCTTGTAATTTATCACAAGGAGCTTCCTTATTGAAAGTGATGCAAATACAATTTGTTACGGTTTTGTCACTTGAATGTTTGCTACAAATCATTACTGTATAGCACACTGGGAAAAGGCTGTTTTGATTCATAGCCAGTGATGATATCCATTAAATCTTGTAATTGCTGTGATATGACTTTTTTCATAAATAAAAAATTAAACACCAACTTTGTATACTTCATTATGTATACTTCCTTATGGAAGCA
>JAECMU010134053.1:0-18339 GCA_016106625.1 Dracogyra subfuscus
TCTCATGTCACAATCATAGGTACAGTCAAAAAAATACATAAAGAACATTCACCACAAATGTAAGCAATTTATTTGTAAAAATATTAATAAAATAAAATAATAAAACGGACAGTTTAATAAATCCTAGTAAAATACATTAAGTAGAACTGCCAACAGATGATTTTAACAAGTGATCGAGCACGCATGCACCACGTGACATATGCAAATGAACCTAGCACACTCGGGTAAGTTCGTCAGTGTTCGTCATTAAACTGGTTTATTTTGTTTCTTACGCTACTCATAATGCACCGAATGAACGGAACCAGTCAAAATAGTTGGCAAACGTTTAGCGACAAACGTCTGGGGAACGTAAGCCTGATTTGACAGATAGGTGATGCTGGACAGCGTGTCACGCAGTTTTGTAAAAAATATAAGGCAAACACAGATAATATTAAATACTGTCAGATAATGTTCCTAGATGTTTACAGTTTGCCGTCCACGGTCTGTCGTTGAGCTGCTTTACCAATGGCAGTGTTATTTAACCGGCGGCACAAAAGTGCCATCGGTGACGCCCCCAACCGACGGCAGTTTATACGTCACCGACGGCAATTGCCGTCGTTGCCGCCGTTAAGTTCGAGCCCTGCATTGGCTCGAACACCCTCGGTGCTCGAAAAAGAGTTCGACCCATTGGGTAGTTCGACCTAAGCATTCGGTCAACATCAGATATTTCCATGATATCAGTTTGAAAGTTGAGAATGATGCAGGCTATGTATTAAAAGTAAGAGTTGCAAAATAAATAACAAAATTCATAATCTTTCTTCAAATGAGACATGAGTTTATTACTAAACGATATGAATATGTTAGAAAAATGCATACCTTGTTACGAAACGTAATTTTTTTTTAAATATTACATACTATGTTAAAATACCGTAGAACAAAATTAAATGAAACGTCCAATAAATATTATACAGATAGCACAACACAAAAAGAAATGAAACAACCACAAAAGTTATACGAATGTAATCCATATTATATGTGTACAAACGGAAAGAAAAGAAAATCTTCACTGTTAATAGACAAAGCGTAGCACAAAATGAAATGGTATACTCAACAAAGTTAAACAAATATGGATTTTTTTTAGTCATAATGTGTTCCGATCTGGATAAACCCCCGTTACCGGGTCCTTCTCCAGATTGCTCAGAGATCGACATAATTTTGATAAATGCAAACTTTAACACTTCATCAAGGTTTTATATAGCAAAATGTTTGAGTGAAAATATTTATTAGAAATTATTGAGCTGAAACCCCTGTGTGCACTGAAGTGATTACAGTTGCTGATGCCCGTAAGTCTACAAACGGACTGCTTGCTATATGTTCAAAGTTACGGTAATCTCTAAGCCTAGGCCCGGGTGTGTGCTAATTGTTTGGTTGGCATTACGATACAAGTTAATTAATCTAACTCTAGCTGTACTTGAAAGATCACTGCACATAGCCTCTTAACAAACAACGCAGCAAGTGTGGTAAAAAAAAGATTTGCATGGCTATTGTTATGATTCCCTGATTCATCTATAGTTTGTTCTGCCTACAAAATCAGTCAGAAGGTTGTAATAACCAGCTGCCCATGCGCAGCAATTAGTCGTCTCGTGGACCATTTTTTCAGCTGCATGTTTTTTTTAAACCTTACGTATCAGCGGTTCGAGAGAAATATAACTAATTACACTGACGGGACCGATAATTTGGTTCGAGGGAAGGCTTATTGTCGACCCTGGACATGTTCGATCCATCAGCAGTTGGTATAATGGTTTACTGAACCAAAATCTCGGGACTTCGTTCTTGGTTCGAGCATTGTGGTGTGTTCCACTCTCCCGAGGTTGAGCCAACGAGATTCTACTGTATATATATATATATATATATATATATATATAAATATATTAATGTGAGAAATACTGTTATCTAAAAGAATTATGTTTTAATTACTTGAATTCATGAATCAGTCTTAAAAAATAAATTATTGTTTTCACCAAAAATAAAGAATTAATGTTTTGAGACTTTTAGTTGTTTTAATGATTAAAGTGTAAAAAAGATTTATATTAAAACAGTGATTTTTTGTTGCTTTTAAACTGTTTTACTAACAAAAGATGATTGTGAACAGATGGTTCTTGGTCTACTAATCTGATAATCTAAAAACATTTTGGACACACTTACATCCTTGAAAGATGCACAAGATATATACAGATTTAGATCTTCATGAGTTCTAAAATGGTCTTCAACACATGTCTTATCTGCAAGTAACCAAACAAATCAAAGAGGAAAATGTCAGTACACAAAAGTACTTTTAAAAGAATATTATCTTCCTGTGATTGTCAAAGTAGCACAAACCCACCAACTTCCGACAACACACAAAAAATCCATACATGTTATGTAAAGAAATGATTTCAAGCAGCTTGAAAATTACACAATTGCTTGTTTGTTTTGGTATTGTGAGAGTGGATTTTTTTAATGGAAATTTGATTTCTTGTCTGTATTAACATGTCATGAAAACACCATCATCATCACCACCACCGCCACCACCATCATCATCTCCACCATCAAGAAAATGGAAACCAAAACATTAATTCTGCTCTAAAACATCATGCAAAACAAAGAAATTTGCTGAAGCAGTTTTAAAATCAGCGGGATTTCGATCTGATTTCTCGACAGCATATCTTATTAACGTGTCTTCAGCTTCACATGTTAAATGTCGGTGCATGTCTTAGCACTCGAGATTCAGCTCAGATGGTTTCAACACTCAAGTCTTCTTCTGATTTACCACAAAGATTGCCCGTCAAGATAGTTTTCAATATGTATTGACATTCCTGAGCCTTTCACACTTCTTAGAGCTACAACAGACTAGTCTGTATCATCGAATAAGAATAGAAAAATAAGATACATGTACTACTTCTCACAGGAACACATTACTTAAAAAAACTGAAATTCATACTGTTGCAGAATTCAGTTCAAAAAGACTATTACTGATTTGAACAGAAACATAATGCTGTGATTTTCCCAGACTAAGTTTTATTTTAACACAACAAGATTAATTTAACATTTTTGTAACAACATCACTACAGAACATAGATGTTTTAATCATCTGCTATTGGATGTCAAACATTTGGTAATTCTGACACACAGTCATCAAAGGAAAATCAACTACATGTTTCCTAATGCAGCAATAAAGCACATACCACAGCCTTTAACCGGTCATGGTGCACTGGTTGGAATGAGAAAAATGAGGTAGTTTAATGGATCCATTGATGTGATTTGATCCTTTGATGCAAGCACCTTAGGCGAGCACTCAACCAACTGAGCTAAATCCCGCTCTAGATACATGGACTACTTCTCAAAGAAAAACAGTAAAACATTACTTCAAAAATATCTTCATTTGTTCTAGAATTCAGTTCAGAAAGACCATTATTGGTTTAACAAGAACAAAATGCTGTGACTTTTCCCCTTGTCTAAGACCAAGATCAATTACACATTATTAAAGAATATTGAAACTAATTAACTTGGCTATCAGATTGTTCTTAGGCAAAATGCTAAGAATCATGTA
This sequence comes from Dracogyra subfuscus, assembly GCA_016106625.1. NCBI lineage: Eukaryota > Metazoa > Mollusca > Gastropoda > Neomphalida > Peltospiridae > Dracogyra > Dracogyra subfuscus. The sequence goes on from JAECMU010134053.1 coordinate 3,569, forward strand.
GATTAAAAGAATCCTTCATATGTGTCCATGTGGGACAGGGCTATTCCACCCGAGGGTACATAATTTGTTGTCAGGGACGAGGCTTGCCAAGTCCCTGACATCAAATTATGTACCCGAGGGTGGAATAGTCCTGTCCCACATGGATACATAATGAAGGATTATTTTTCTCCCATCCAGTTGATGAAAAACAGACATTTTTGGAAAACGTGAAAAACCTACATTTTTTATTTTTTATCTTACAATAAAATAATCATAACCATTGAAAAGATCGTACCCAAAAATGGTTTATACTAAAAGTATAAACCGAAAATGATAGTATAATTTCATTATGACAGCAGGTTTCCTTGTTTTTATGAAATATAAAAAGTATTTCTTGCGTTATTTTTCCGTTTACGTGACGTCACCCAATGTTAATATCAGCGCCAACAACAGAAGTCACGTGGTCATGCAAGATAGATTTATTCCGCATGGGCTGACGTCATGGAATACGTCTGTCTTGCAGGGCCAGGGATGGGAGAAATATATATCTTTGGTTATAACAATCTCAATGTGTTTCTCTGGGGACATAAAACATTGTTGAGATTTAAGGCTTACTTGACATAGTAGGCTCATCTTGATGAAAACAGCTGATGATGTACTGGTACTTAGAATACATTTTAAAATTATAAAATCAATATAAATGTACTGAGTTTTGTCAAAACATTTATTTCTTTAAAGCAAGGCATTTTAGTGAATTGTACAACTCTGCAATATCTTTACTTTTACTGTGTGAAAACAATGTTGATAGAATTTTTTTATTAATATTTCTTTTCTTTTTTTTGAGGGGGGGGGGGTGTTGGGGCGAAGAGAACAAAAGGATAGAGCACAAGTTCGCTAACTTAATTGTAAAGTTCCTAATCATTTCAAAATTAAAAGATATATAGCCAATTTCTCAGATTTTGAAATTCATTTTCATATGCATTCTACTAGGTATAGGTTCTTTTATATGTAAGGTGTTAAAACAGTAAGAAACTCAGTTACTTTGAAGCAACAGATGAATTAAGAGAACAAACAGACCATAGAGCTATGAACTGGCAGATGGAGAAAACAGAAATGATTATATCTCTGATAAAAGACATTACTATATATTTGTTTGATCTCAATGAAATACAATTCTTGTTCTCTACATAAAATGAGATACAGACGAAAAGAAATGTTTTATTTAATGATGCACTTAAAACATTTTATTTACGGTTATATGGCATCAAACATGGTTAAAGACCACACAGATATTAAGAGAGGAAACCTCTGTCTCCTACTCTTTTCGATTAGCACAAGGGATCTTTTATATGCACTATCCCACAGACAGGATAGCACATACCACAGCCTTTGATATATTAACCATGTTGCACTGGATGGAGTGAAAAATTGCCAAATGGGTCTAACGACAGGGATCAATCCCAAACCGACCATGCATCAAGCGAGCGCTTTAATACAAGGCTTCATCCTGCCCTCAAAATGGGATACAGACACACCAGGTCATTTCAAGCAGGACTCCTCCCAGAATACAACCACACTGTGCAGACATGTTCTAGAACATACACATGTATTTTGTTATGAAGCTTTATAAAATGGAAGGACAAAGTATTCAATCGTTTTGAAGATTTAAAACAAGATGGTTTTAGCCACTCATATCTTATACATAATTTTCTATAAAATTCTAAAATTTTGCTCTATATACTATATACTACAATGAAGCAATCCTGACATTTTAGAGCCCGTGTGCATGACGAACAGATAAGGTGAATAAAATTGAAATGTTGGTATAGGATCTATCCAGATTTAATTTATCTTGTTACCATGCATATGAGTCCAGAGCTTTATCTTTTTTAATTAAAAGATATAAACTCTTAAAAGTTACATAAAATTAATACATAAAATAACCTGCAAAATTTGTGCACTCCTGCCTTAAGCATGTTTGGACTTTTGACATCTTTAAAACTATTGGATATTTTATCTGCTACATTATTATATACTCTTCACAAAAAGTAGGGGAACCTGAAATATTAATGTTAATATCAACTATTTGACTAAACATACTTTTTGACCACAGTCATCCTAGTAAAGAATATTCAGGTCCGTTTATCAACACACTGAAACACATTCCATAGTTTGCACATGCATCACTCAGTTGCCCCGTACACATGCATGGGGTGTCATTCTCAATTTTGATCATTTTCAGGAAGGTCGATTAATCACCACGAAACATTATTTCTGTCAATCTTTTTCATTTTGTTGATTATACAGTTGTTATTGTTTTTAGTCATTTTTATTGTTTGAATTTGCGATTTACTGATAAAAAAATATCAACTTTAAAATTTCACTTTTGACCCCAAATGTCTTTCAAGATCTTTGGTGGTCATAAAAACTACCATAAAAGCCCTTAAATGGCGATGTCTGAAAAAAAAATTGTGTTCAGAATAAATATTAATTCAAAGTCTAGTCATCCATAAACTTTTTTAAAGTAACTGAATTGATCCTACACCATTTCAAACATTCTCATATATAAAATAAAATAAAAATATTGGTGTCCATTCATGGTTGGTTTTGAGTTTTAAAAATATATTTTACACACCCTTTTTGGCAGGCATTTTTGGCATGGGAGATAATAGTTACATTCAGGTATACCTGGTGGGTGGTAAAACATTGTTTAATTTTAGGATGTAGTTAAGTTCTAGTCGTTAAACAATTTGTAGACACACACCATTTCTAGAATGTCTGTAATCAAGACACTCAACTACAAAACTCAAAAATAACAACCGATTCTCCAAATATTAAAGGATGAAGGTAAGTTTTATTTAAACAATTCACTCAACACATTTTAATTACAGTTATAAGGTATCTAACATGTGGTTAAGGACCACACGGATAATGAGAGGAAGCTGCTGTGGCAAGCCCAGCAATTAACAAAATGTTTACGGAAAAAAAACATGCCATAGAAAAAAACCTGAATATAGTCCAATGCAAAAAGTAACATGGAGATTGCCGTGGAGTTTTTAATTCCATGGCTTTGCCGATTGCCGATGCAATTGCAGAGGTTGCTGTCATCATGCAATGAGTTACTCTCTACACTTTCTAATTAGCAGCAAGGGATCTTTTAAATACAGTTTACCACAGATAGGATAGTGCATACCAGTCTGGCTGAAAAGAAAATTAGTCCAATGGGACCGCCGGCGGGCATATAGCCTAGATGGACCATGCATCAGGCGAGCACTATACCACTAGCCTACACTGCTCCCATAATATGAAGCTGTGCAATGGTTTAAAAAAAAAATATGTTTTTGGAATAATGGATTATAAATGAAATTTATATTCACTTAGGACATCACTATTTTACCACATTTCCTTCAAATCACAGGAGATAAAATTTGTTATCAATATTCTTGGCCACTTTACCTGATGGGAAATATTTAATGCCTGTATCTCTCCTATTAAGTTAAGATTAGCCACCATACCTGGTATGTCATTTTGCAAACATTTAAAACAACAAATGCAAAACATTAATAAACAGTATTTAATTTAATTTTTATAGCTACATTGATTTCAATTATATCCCAAAATACAAATGTATCAATAACAAATGGGATATTACAAGCATGTAATTGTTTGAATAATGTACTTTTGACAATAAATTTAATATACTTATTTTCGGACAATATTTTGTTTAGTAGCTCAAGTGTCCATGGTAGCATACCTATAATATTTACAGCTCAATGGAATTTCACAAATGCACTGACAATAATTTGTTTACATTCATGCAGTTTTTACCTATCACAAAATTTACTTTTTATGAAACATTTTCATTGCAATAATTTAATTTTACCTTTAAGTATTTTTTTTACCTGTCATAACTGAATCTTTGCACAAGCATTTTCACAACTGTTTTACAATTACTCACAAGAACCCTTCATACATTTCTAAGTGTTGAAAAACTCTGCAAGAATCTGTTCACAAGTGACAACCCTTCACCAAAAAATACAATACATGCTGACTTTTGAATGTAACAAATGAAATGTACGACAATACATGCTGACTTTGAACACAACAATTGAACTTACGACATCCGTTTGAAGCTGTCTATCAACCAGTACTTAGAACTCTCCGATTCACTTGTGAAGAGATAAACTGTGTGTTAACTTGCTTGTGTTGAACCTACAAAAGTGGCTCTCTTGCTTGCAGCTTGTTCTATTTACTGCAATCAGCTGATCAGAATTGATTTGTGCATTGCGCCAAATACCTACAGCAGACGTGTTCACAGCTACTGAAAAAAGCAGCTATCTGAGGGTTTCAACTCAAAAGGCAGTTGGTTTGGTACAGTTTTATAGCCACTAGCCAACATCTAGATCGTGGGCATAATTAAAGAATCTTCATTTCTGTTCTTGGAAAAAGAAAAAACCCACAAAACAGAATGAAAGGAGAAAGGAAAGAGAAAGAAACACAGAAAAAAAAACAAAAATTAAAGGAAGCTCTTTTTTTTAGACTAGCCAGAAAATCTGGTATCCACAATAATAATATTAATAAAAGAGGAGGTGAATGTTTATCGACACCGCAGAATATTGTTTAATTGGTCTGGGATCAATCCCCATTAGTGGACCCATTGGGCTATTTCTCATTCCAGCCAATGTACCATGACTGGTATATCAAAGGCTATAGTATGTTCTATCCTGTCTGCAAGATGGTGCATATAAAAGATACCTTGCTACTAATGGAAAAATGTAGTGGGTTTCCTCTAGGAATATATGTCAAATTTACCAAATGTTTTATATCCAATAGCCAATTATTAATAAATCAGTATGCTCTAGTGGTGTTGTTAAACAAAACAAACTTATTTAGTGTTTAATATAGTACACATATTACAGTCGCCACATTATTAGATCATTGACAATTAAAAAACCTTCATTTCCGCTGTTGGCAAAGGAAAAATAGAAGCATATAAAAAAAGAAACAGAAAGAAAGAATGAAGATATTGTTTTGTTTTGGTGTGAGGAGGGGGCTAGCTGAAAAATACAGTACACACCATAAAGATATGACAATTAAAATGATATGAAAGGATATTTTCGGTAATGATCGACACTCTATCACACTGTTTAATAAGAGAGTAATAACATTCTAACATATATACATATTGTGGTAAGTAAAATTGGATGTCGAGAATGAGAGATAAATCTTTTGCCACCACGTGACTATATTGTAATTATCAATTAAGAGTAAATACATGTACATGCAAGTCCGTGTTTTGCATATTCATGACCAGGGATCTGTTGAAATTCCCCAGTGACTGGACAGGTAATTGAGAATGAATTGCTTCCACCAACAAGTATAGTACATTACTGATGGTTTAAAACTTAAGATGGACAGTCTTCATGCACTGACCTTAATCTATATTAGATGGAATTACAAATGAATTTAGCATTTTCAAGCTAAAAATGGGGGATTTTAAAGATAAATATTAACCCTACTATCAGAAAATACTTTTAAATAATTTAGTAGCTCCGTTTTAAAGTCGCAGACCCTAGTTTTAGCCTGCCAAAATTAACACGAAGTTTAGTTAAATCTACAAACCTGTAAGCCATCTGGATAAAGTTACAACTGAGTGAAGCAAGTTAAAGTGTGTTTGTTTAATAACACCACTAGAGCACATTGATTATTTAATCATCAGTTCTTGGATGTCAAACATTTGGTAATTCTGACTCATTGCCAAACCGGCTATATTTTTCCTAATGCAGCAAGAGATCTTTTATATGCACTCTCTCACTGGCAGAAAAGCACAAACCATGGTCTGTGACCAATTTTGGTGTACTGGTTGGAACAAGAAGAAACCCAATCAGTTGAATGGAGTGATGCAAGAATCTGTGACAAAGAAACTGAAATACATGTAACAGACAAGAGCTCATCACCACAACTATTACATCTCAAACATATGTGCGTTGTTTATAGGATGAAAAATGCATTTTGTGGTATTAGAAACACTAGGATGACCAGAAACATTTCAGATGTTTGGAAATAGACTAAACAATAAAATTTAAATAATGTCTAATTACAATAATAAGAAATGACCCTAATAATGAACAATACATGGTTTAAAAACTAGGGTCTGTACGTCATTACTACAAGAAAAACAAGGATCAACTGTTGTTAGTGAAGGTCCACCTTTTAAAAAACATCTCCACACACGATTTAGAAATTTTGAATAGAGGGATCCATTATGAAGTGACTATCTATCGTAACCTTGTGAAACGGAGGGATGTATGTGCTAGCTTTAATAAAACTATAATGAAAGACAGTAGAACTTAACATCACATGTACTAACATTAATTTTGTTGCACATTATGGTTTTGTAAAAATATCCCTTGGACTCTGTACAAATATACAACTTCATATACAGTTTTGACATTTTGATCACTGTAGATGAAGTATAGTTATTTGATCTAAATAATATGCTTACAGCTAAATATTAACTAAACAAATGGATATTTGATGGACACCACAACATAAAACAATGCATTCGTATTCATTTATTTATTTATTATTCATTTAAATCTGTGAAAGTATTTTTCATCTAGGGCAGTTAGGTTTTATTCATAACATATATGTCAAAAACAGAAATACAATCGCATACAAGAAAAAACAAAACAAAAAACATTTACAATGACGATTTCATGTTGTATTTTATCATCTCGTGGATATACCATCTAATTCACTGTTGATGGGCACACATGACCAACATAGTTTGGTGGTTATCAGTCTCTCAACCACTCATCAGATGATAACACCTTTACCTACAGTTTAGGATCAATCCCCGCTGGTTGGACTGTTGGGCTATTTTTATCATTCCAGTCAGTGTTGCACAACTGCTATATCAAAGACATTGGTATGGGCTATCCTGTCTGTGGGATGGAGCACATAAAAAATCCCTTGCTACTAATGTAAAAATGTAGCGGGTTTTATCTCCAAGACTATATATCATAATTGCCAAATGTTTGACATCCAACAGCTGATGATAAATAATTCAATGTGCTCTAGTAGTGTCATTCAACAAAACAGACTTTTAACTTTGATTAAAAAAACACATAAGACAGTACATACCACAGACTTTGATATACCAGTTGTCGTCTTCTGGCTGGAACGAGAAATAGTCCAATGGGCCCACAAATGGGGATAGATCCAAAACTGACTGTGCATGAAACAACTGCTTTACCACTGAGCTATGTCCTACCCATGTATGAACTTGCAACAACAAATGAGGATTGTCTGGTTTGTAGTAATTACCAGTTAGTACATCAAAGGCTTCTAGAATCACTTTGTAATAGTTTCTCCATTTGTCTAGACTACAATGCAAATCAATTCTCTAAGTAATAAACAATTGTTCATTTCTCAGCTGTAAAGATAATCATTCATATTCAATAGATTTACACTGAAATCAATTTCCCATTACAGTTATATTTATAAAGAGATTTCAACTGCTTCACTGATCATTATCAAAGTTTTTACATGATTATTCCTAAGTCTTTATCATCATTTTATTTCACAGTATTTGTTAGCCATTATTAATTAAGAGAATAATTTATATTTAAACAACTTGCACTGGAAACAAAACTTCTACCTAAATACTGGTAGCTCAGGTGTGTTATTTTATTCCCTTAAAAGTTTAGGGCTGCATTTACAATGACTGACCTGGATCCTACTACAGAAAATGGTCTCTTTAGACAGGTAGCTGGGGCCTAATCCATTAAACTCAGCAACTATGCGATCTTTGCAATGCTAAAAGACTTGCAAAGAGGATGCTTTGTTGTCTAGCAGAGCCTAAGAGACCTTTGTCAATTAGGCCTCTGTTTAAGTTGTACATGTGTGTAACTACATACTTTTACAATGCTTAAACACCTACGTTTAAGAAAAACAGGCTTCATAAATTCAACTCTTTTTCTTTTTTGATACTGCATTGAGCAGTTTATATTATTACAAATTTATAACAAAAAAGATTTGCATTTGAAATACGACCTTAAACCTAAACACTGATAGTTAATCCCCATCACCATTAATCTTTTTTAGTACTGCATTTAATAATCCATCCTAATACCATATTATTATTTATGAAGAAAAGTTTGCATTTAAAATGGCCGTTTCACCCACTGAGTTGTCCTTTATGTTTTCCCATCCATCTGATAGTTATGTATTTCACACTGCATTCCATAATCTATATTATTGGCCATATTTCACATTCCTCTGCCATTGCCTACAAAAGCACCCATCCTTGACAAGGTTGCATTGATTACTGATACTTGATTATCTGCACATCTAGTAAACTAAATACTTAAGGCTTAAGGTCAGATGAAAGGAATGTTAGTTAAAGTTTGTTTTGTTTAATGACACCACTAGAGCACATTGATTTATTAATCACCGGCTATTGGATGTCAAACATTTGATAATTTTGAAATATAGTCTTAGAGATGAAATCTGCTACATTTTTTTCCTTTAGTAGCAAGGGATCTTTTATATGCACCATCCCACAGACAGGATAACACATATCATGGCCTTTGATATACCAGCCACAACGGGGATCGATACTAGACAGATGGCGCATCAAGAGAATGCTATACAACTGGATTACTTCCCGCTCCCTCTTTAATTAGCAGTAGCTGTTACCCGGCTGTAACGTAAGGTCATTGTTGATTGCTATGTCAAAGGTATGGTTTATTCAGTACTGTCAGGGACATAGTGACATCATACAAGGCTGTACTGATTCCAGGAGAAGAAGATATGTTCATTTTACTGGAGGAGAATATGGACTAAATGATTAAAGCATGTAAAATGTAACCAGGCTGTGAATTTAACACGATCCTTGCTTCCACGAATCCCAGATTTTGTATAGGAAGAGTTAAATTATGAGACAAAATCCCACAATATCTATATTAAATGATGTTTATCATTCTGGTGCAATCCTAAAAACATCCACCCAAATTCAATGCCCGGTAACTAATAATCAAAGTTAATTTTAATATTTATTTCTTCTTCTGGGATTTGAATAAGAATCATAAGTATTAAATAATATCAACTATATTGCAATATTTATTGTAATACAGGTTGCTGCATCACAATATACTATAATACAGTTTTGAACATATCAGTGCACTCTTAACATCTAGCACTGTTCCACTAAGGAACATTATACAACTATAGTTTTTCACAAATTTTATTGAGAACTGACGAATAAATTACCAGAAATGTTGGCTTTAAAACAAACCAATATCGATCTTATGTGATAAAGAATTTCTTATCAGCTAATAACTCAACTACAGCATACTTGTTCTTGAGAGGAAAGAGTACGCCCTTTTTCAGTGAAATATGGGATCAGCAGTTAATACTGTCATGAAAAGCAAAATAGAATTAAAGGCATATTGTCACAGACCACTGACCTATTAAATGGCCTAAAAAAGTATTACTTAAAACCATATATACATTTAATTTGTCCCTAAATGTACTTTATTCAACCATCTACATAACCACCATACTCCACTTATTAATGATATTTTGTAAAATAAATAAATTGAATTATGGCAATGGTCCATAATTCCAAAACTAACATTGCTAATAGGGTTGACATGGATTTCACTCCATCATGGTATAGTTAAAGTAATGCAAAAACTAGGTATGGTCTGTAAAAATTAATGTAATTTTGATTTATTATTCATTTGTAGAGAAATAAGACATTTGTAGAGAAATAAGGTCCTTAAATCTGTGATAGTATGCCTTTAAAATGTATTTTCTATTTGTTCAAATCAGCCCAGTGATTGAAGCCATTATATATTCTTTTACATGTGAAAAGTACTTGACACTAATATCTTCACTGTTCCCATTGCTCAACACTGCAAAATCAGATATCAAAAGTTAGAAAGAAACTCGTTAGTCAGCCAATGTTCCTTGAAGCATGATATTCATTAATTTGTTTTAAAACCGTTTTACTTTATGGAGCGTTAACTTGACCCAGTTAACCAGTCCATCAATGGCCTTTGTGTGGGGTTTTATGTTCATACATATTCATTCAAAACTGCCTCTTTGGCTTTGATGTGCATTTGGCCCAGTTACTTTAATTTTGCTTAAATTGGTTAATTTCCTTTTTGCTAATCATATTTACATTTATGTTTAAATTAACCAATCCACCATGACTGGTATATCAAAGGCTGTGGTATGTGCTACCCTATCTGTGGGAAAATAATACATTTTTTGTTACATTCATTACAGCATAACGTCATCCCATTAATCCAGACAAAGCAACGGGACTTTGTTCATTTCTTTACGTAGTCAGGGAACAGCATATCTGATGATATAATTTTACATGGGCAAGTTGTCTTACGGACCAAAAATAATTCAAAATAAAGTATGAACATTTAGTGTTATTATTAGAAGGTTGATTAAAATTTAATTATATGTATTGTCTGTTGTTTTTTACGTTCTCCTGGGCATGAAAAAAAATAAAAAAATCTGCAAACTTATGTGAGAGTAGCTTTCCTGATTCACACAACTTGCGGATGTTTTAGTTTTGTTCATACCCCAAAATACAAATAACTGACAGTCCTTAAATGCATATAAAAAACACACATTGCTGCTAATGGAAAAATGTAGCAGGTTTTCTTTAAGACTGAGTAAATAAATTACCAAATGTTTGGCATTCAGTAGCCGATGACATTCAATGTGCTCTGGTAATATTGTTAAACAAAACAAACAAACTTTTTTAAGAACAGTCACTTAAATGGCTGCTTACAACCTAAGTTTGACTGTAAAGTTACATACTTTTTCATATCCAGTTTAGCGGGCAGCATAGCCCAGTGGTACGGTGCCCGGCTGATGCGCGGTCGGTCTAAGATCGATCCCCGTCAGCTAACCACTGGGGTTTTTCTCGACATAACCATATGTCCGACGCCGATATAACCGTAATTATAATGTGTTGAGTGTGTCGTTAAACAAAAACAAAAAAACAAAAAACATATCCAGTTAAATTATTTTACACGGCAGAATGGTATCTTTGAAATGGAAAACAGTGGCATAGAAAATAGCATCCAAATTTGAATGAGTTAATATGAAATGTTCTGTCTTCAAAAGTCAATATCCCCTAAGTACAAAATTCCAGACCACCTTCATATAGCATTGGCGAATATATAATTGAAAAACTGTATCATCTAGACAATTATCAATAAGATGTGATTGGATCAGCCCCAAATCTCTCACTTTCTATACTATATTTGTTACGCAGCCCTTAAAAAACAAATAAATGTGTGGACAGGCGTTGATTGACAAACATTAATTTAGTCCATCAGACAGGTCTGGTCTGCAACAAGTGGTCTGAGACTGACCGCTGGATATTTGAAGGCCGTGTCCTATTAACAACACCAGTTGATGACTGCAGTGTGTGAAGTGTTTGTAGCTCAAAGGCGGTCTGATTTCAGCAATTTGAAAACTTTCAGTTTACTCCAGTTGATTGCTGATGCCAAGTATTTGGCAACTTAATTCCAAAGATTTATATAGTTACTGGCTTGTGTGGGTTATTTCAGTTTGTGTATACAAAGGCTAACAACTAAAGCTTATTATTGTAATAAATGTTTGTATCCCACCCTCTCAATGTTTTCAGCAAATATTACCAGTCTCTCCTAGAGTTTCTTGTGAGCATTTGCTTCCATTGTAAGATATTTTTGACAAACAAAATCTTTTGCAACTAAAATTACATACTATATAGTCCTTCCCTGCCTCCATGGATATTGGTTTTTGCAAATAATTCCAGTTCGATTTGACGTAAGAAAAAAGTAAAAGTATTTTAGAAATACATTTTTTTAAACCCAACTTGTTTTGTAAGTAAGAAAACAATCAGCTCAGAAATAAATTTGTAAAACTTGTAGTACATACCACAGAAAAGAAATGATATTCTGTGATGGCAAGTACTATATTCTAAATGAACTTGCTTTGTTCAGAACATCAGTGTTGGTATATTCAATGTGTTTCTGATCCCAAATTGGATTTGGTTTCCCAATAATTTCATATGTACAAAAGAAATATATATGTACATGTATACTGAAACCCGTCTAAACCAGATCACACCAGGGACATAACATCTATCTGATTCAAACAGGATCGGTTTTTAGAGGTTCACGTTTTAGAATTTAGAAAATTCAGGAATATGAAACTTGGCCAGTTTTGACAGGAATCCAATTTGTTTAAGGTCCATTTCATACAGGTTTCACTGTACATATTTAGAAATAACACATTTAATATAAAGCCAATATAATTTAATGCAAAACAAAAAATTATTTAATAAGTACCTCTAGTCATTACAGTGTCTGTTATTTGTCAACATCTTAACTGATGTTCTTCAAAAAGAGGTAAGCTTTTTCATGTTAGGCATTGCTTTGTACATGTACTAAATTAGCAAATGCCCAACACCAGAAAACCCCAAAACATTATGTGTTATAAAACCCCAAAACATGATATGTTATAAAACCCCAAAACATGATGTGTTATAAAAACTCAAAACATGATATGTTATAAAAACTAAAAACATGATGTTATAAAAACTCAAAACTTGATATGTTATAAAAACTCAAAACACAATATGTTTTAAAAACTCAAAACATGATATGTTATAAAAACTCAAAACATGATATGTTATAAAAACTCAAAACACGATATGTTTTAAAAACTCAAAACATGATATGTTATAAAAAGTCAAAACATGATAAGTTATAAAAAGTCAAGAAAATTAATTAAGTATCAGGCCTGGTACTTATAAAGCTTTTAAAGTGTAGACTCTAATAGAGATTTAAACAGTAATGTCATGGCAACGCCATACAAACTGTATGCATGTGACGTCCTCAGAGATTGAGTCTGGACTCTAAAAGGTTTTATAAGCACGGGTATAGTAGCCCTTTGGTAGTTCTTTGTTAACTAGCGGCATACTATTTTATCCACTTACAAATAACTTCTCAACATTAAAATCTGACCCACAATATATGCTAAAATCTTGCATATATACATACATACATTATGAATGCCCCCAATAGCTCAGAGTACATTGTGGTTAGTCTCGCAATTTGTGGGTGATTCGATGCCATAGGTTCAAGTCCCAGCAACGGCATGGGACAATTTGTGAGGTCAGAAAGGATTTAATATTAGTGCCAGTGCATTAATATATATGTATGTAACAGTCAAACTACATACATACAATATATAGATATACATACATGCATACATACATACTTGTGTGTGTGTGTGTGTGTGTGTGTGTGTGTGTGTGTGTGTGTGTGTGTGTGTGTGTGTGTGTGTGTGTGTGTTTTCCCCCAATTTATTAAAACTACTAAAGTGTGCATTGAGCTAGGACTCAATACACTGGTTCCTAAATACTAGTATATTTGTCATTTTGTTCACTCAAAATTGTTCTTTAAATTCTTAGGTTTCAGAACATGCTACAACATACAGAAGCTGCACTTCTAAAAATTAAAATCATATTTAAAAAAATAAAACATAATATCTAGTGGCCATTAATTACTTTTGTTGAGTATATATTCAATCATGTGTCAGTAACATCTGAATTGCGTTTAACACAAATATAAAAATGTAAAAAAAAAACTTTCTTGAAAATGATGGCCCTGATTAAATCAGCAACACAAGCTAGCCAGCAACTAAAATGTCTGGCATTTATTACCTTCAGTTCCTTGATAAATGTACAGTGAGTATACATGTATACGGCGGTAAACACAACATCACTGATTAATCAAACATGCAACTCAGATTGGCTGTTTAATGCTTCTGATATTGTGTTGATTCATCAGTCAATTATGATTTATTGTGTAGACAGACTATGTGTTACTTCAGAAAATAAACCAATATATTTGTTTGCTTCCCTCCTGCTCAATAATATGCGTAAGTAGGAAGTGTGATATGCACTTTCCATAAACAGTATATACCATATATAGCTTTTCACTTGCCATAAACAGTATATACCATAAACAGTATATACCATGTATAGCCTTTGATTTATCAGTCATGAAGCACTGGTTGGAATGGGAAAAACTTGAATCAATTGACAGCGATATATCAAGCAAACATACTACATGTACTATCAAGCTATCTTCTCCATCTCAAGCAGGAAACAGTTTGTTTTTAAAACTGATTATAAATATTGATCTATTTTGTTACAATAAAATACTTTTTTGAAGATGATATCATTGGGTTATTCAACAATGATGGAATGTTTCAGAACAAATCGGGGCGGAGTGGGGTGGGGTGAGTTATGAACTGCATCAAATTAGCATTCAAAATCCACAGTAAACAGAATAATTGAGAAGAAGGGCATAAAAGAAGCATTATGGGTAAAAAAAAACCTCAGCTGCTTTCGCATTACATAACTGCTGAACAGTCAAGAAACTTTAGTGTTCAAATAATGTTTTTCATTTTAAGTAAATACAGAATGACACCAAAGTCATTTGTGACAAGAATCCTTTGACTGGGTGATTAATAATGGCATTATGTGATTGACGATAGTTTTGTGGAATTTAAACACTTTTGCTGGGAAATGGGCACGTGTTCACTACAGCTCTGATTGTGGCCACTCCGGTGCTATACTAGCCTCAAGTGAAATCAGTAGTGGTGACAGCAGGGCCGTCCCGACTCAAAATAACCCACTGAAATCAATACTCGGCCAATACTGGGAGCAAATACCGTTTTGTAATCATAACATCCAAAATATT
>JAECMU010134064.1:0-22450 GCA_016106625.1 Dracogyra subfuscus
TTAATGACTCCACGAAAGCTCGTTGTTTTAAACCGTATCTAACAAGCGAAAGTGAATTGGATAAATTTTTAATCTTTAATCAACGAATTATATTTATTATATATCCTAAAAAAAGAGCCCACCTACCAGCATTAAAATGAATTTTAACGTCTTTTCCAACTAAAACATATATACGGCCCAAGCGTTTATAGTTAACTTGTATGTCAGACACAAATCAATTTGAGTGTGTCTTTAAATTGTTATCGCACGTACATGTATATGTGTTGTTAGTATGTGTTATGAAAAAGTAAGAAATTGATTTTGGTTACACTTACAATTTTCCGCATTGCGTAATTTTCCTGCTATTCTACTTCAAAATGTCTGGATCGTCTTTGTGTAAAGAAACACGCGATGTGAGTCACGTACATGTATTTACGTCAATCCACTAACACCGTACAAGTGAATGAATGGAACAGAAAATTGTTGAGAGTAAGTAGAATCTAAGATACCATGTTCTTACAACTATAACAGAACAGCACACACCACAAGACAAGCAGTCACAACCGGCCTCGGTGGTGTCGTGGTTAAACCATCGGACATAAGGCTGGCAGGTACAGGGTTCGCAGTCCAGTACCGGCTCCCACCCAGAGCGAGTTTTAACGACTCAATGGGTAGATGTATGACCACTCACTACACCCTATTCTCTCTCACTAACCACTAACAACTAACCCACTGTCCTGGACAGACGGCTCAGATAGCTGACCTGTATGTCCAGGACAGCGTGTTTGAACTTTAATTGGATATAAGCAGGTCAAAATGTAAAAGGCAATTGTAAAACAGCCGTCACAAACAGCTTCAAGTAAGGCTGACGAAACCAACACGGTGACCTAAAATCGTGCCTGTTCTGTCCGAAAATGTAGATGTTATTTATAAATTATATAACGCGTGATGCTAAGTAAACAAAAGCACTGTAAAGTTACACATTTTTGAAAGTGGCCTTCCGTTAATTTAAAAACAGTCGACCCAGCCCCAGTTTAACAACTTGTGTTTAATATATACGGTATTTTAGTGAACTTACCACGTCCATTGTTTTTCCAAATCGCTTGTTCCTGAAAAAAGGAGAATGTTTATACATACACATACGCAAGTACCTTTTTAGAACTGGTGTCTGGTTAGCTAAATTCTCTAGAATCGTATTCCATCAATAAAACTCTCCTTGTCATGTCATGTCATAGGGTTTAACGTGCACATTCAGAACAAGCTGTTGTAGCGCACGCTTGTCATGGGCGCAAGAGCTTGCGATGCAAGCTCTTTCGTCCAAGACAGAAAACTCTCCTTGTCCCCTCCGATATTTTGAAATACCAATTTAACATGGGGTCCCGTACGTTTCAGTGTGACTCAACTAAGATTGTAAATCCAACAATGGATATGATATGAATGGATCGTTGAATGACTGAATGAATGAATGTTTAACAAAAATAGAGATCGGATATTAGGTGTCACACGAAGGCAAGTACATCAATATGATTATTTCCTCTGAAAATTGCATAAGTGTGTAAAACACAAGTGTAAAGGGGGAAAGTATAATACAATACAAATATATGGATATAATCGCCTGATTGTGGATGTTGGTGGACAAAGAAAACTAATACAGGATGATATGAAACTTGAAAACTCTACAGAAAACATGAATACAGTGTGTGTGTGTGTGTGTGTGTGTGTGTGTGTGTGTGAGAGAGAGAGAGAGAGAGAGAGAGAGAGAGACACAGAGACAGAGACAGAGATAGAGATAGACAGATAGACAGAAACAGAGAGACAGAGAGACATAAATAACGTGAGTGTATGTGTGAGTTAGTAGGCCTATGTGTGTATGTGTTTGTGTGGCGAGTGTGTTTGTTTTTCCAGTTATGTCTATAAAGATAGGCTTAGAAGATTATGCTTACCTTCAAGACATTGAAATTCGCGTTTACTTCGTATGCACCAAGAGCCACGCAGAGAAGAAATATGACGCAATAAGTAGCCATTTTGAGACTGAAATATAGAAATAAAAGTTCCCTGTTTAAATATGGTTGTATTGTTAGAAAACGAATAATTGCGTTGTAACAACCAACCATTTAAAACGTAGACGCAAGACTTTCTGAATTTGGATAACAATTATGAATATATATGGCAAAAGTAACAAATTTGGTTAGTGTCAAAGCTTATTTAATAAACTAACCTAGAGTCGGTAGATAACTATATGTGTGACAATTTCATTTAGTATATCTACCTGTTTTCTTTACCTTCCTTTGTAAAATAACAGTACAGGTGTTTCTGTCACAGTATATATTGTCATACAATCAAATCGATTGAATGATATATTCAACAGAATGTCGACGGCAGAAGTTACTACGTATGTGAAAAGAAACTTCTGATTGGCCCAAAGTTCTATCACGTCACTCAGACTAGTCAGCACGCGCACGTGTCTTCCTGGTTCTTTGAAGCTCAGACACCTATTTGCACCGTAACAGAAAGGCCAAGCCACAAACTGGCTGTATCTGCTTCGGAGATATCAACAGATGTGACCCCCTCCGGTGTTTTCCATGCATAGGCTTGAACAAGTGACGAGAAGTTTTGATTGGTAGGGATATGGGTGGTCTTCTCTAGAACATTTGTATTATTCAGAATAATTAAATATCCGTTACATTAATTATGTACTATATAGCGTCATCCCATAGCAATGTTTGTTCATTTCTCATTGTCAGGTAAAGGCATATCTGATGACGTCACTTTATATATGTACTTTGTTTTATTGAGCGTTATTGTTTAAGAACAAAAAAAATAAAAAATAAAATATGAACTTTTATTCTTATAAACAAGTATGATTCAAATTTAATTATAAGGATTTTCTGTTATTTCGTTTACGTTTACATATGAAAAAATAGCCATCCGCAATCGTATGTGAGAACGGCTTCGTCAATGCACAGTTTGCAGATTGTTTTGTTTTTGGTTCATACCCCGATGAACGTAGAAGAAATAACAGACAATACATAAATAACGTCATCCCATTGGTCTTGCCGTAACAACGCGAGTTTCTTTATTTTTCGTGTCTGATGACGTTACTTAGGAGATAAACATACTCTGATTTAATTTTCGTGATTAAAACGTATTCAAAGACTAGTTAGAACTATTTTTAATACGCGGAGGAAATAGGAGTGAACAGGCAGGATAGTTCCACTGCTTATGCGGATAATGTTGAAATGTCAACACCTGTTGGCAGTATAAAAACATAATAAATAAATACATACGACCGTAGAACTTGGAACAAATATTTAATCTTATCTATTTTATTAACAGATGTAAAGAAAAATCCATAAACAAGAATAAATAACACGTTTGTTTGAAATTTAATCAATCACCCCCACACCCCTCCCAAAAGTCGACCAAGACGCAACGTTTAACGCAGTCTTAATTCTGAAAATAATTAATTATTTCACTGTCCTCAGTTTGAAAACATCCAGACATCCCAGCCCTTAAATTTTGTGAAATATTCAAAGGTTTGATTTTTATTTTTATTTTATAGATCAATTTATATCAAAGTATATAAATATTTAAAAGTTTTAAAAGTAAAACAAATTTACGAAAATATAGAATATGTAAGGGCCGCTCGGGGGAGGGGGTGCTGCGAGGACCACCCCCACACTATGTTCCATTTTCTGTTGATTTTTAAATATTAACTGGAATACAGACGTCATTCAAATTAGTTATATTTTACAATGCTTCGCCACATAAAAATAACCTTGACTCCTGTCAAATTTCTAAAAACAAGCAGACAACGCTGTTTACAGTTTGGTAGTTTTTAAGTTTTCTTAATTCTGTAGAAAATATTTATTTTAAGTTTTAAAATATGAAAGAAATAAAAAGTACCTTTTGTCAAATATAACATATCAACATGGGCGTCATTTTCTGAAGAAAAAAAAAGTGGGGGCGGCGGGGGGACCGTTAGTGATAAAGGGGGGACCACAATGCAAATGACCAAAAAGTGTGGGGGGGACATGTCCCTCTGTCCCCCACCAAGTGACGCCCATGCATATCAACAAATTACCGTTGGATATTTTTTATTTACTGTGTATGAAGCCAAAACAAGGGTGCGAAAAGTGACTGTCGTCGACCGTAACAATATTTTATCGTCTGCTATAACTACTATAGACAGCGTAGGCTACAGTATTATAAAGCTATTTTGCCAATTCTTCTTGTTAAAACTGCTCTTTTTGTACTTACTTTCATTATTTTATTGTGTTGGCAACTCTGCATACATTTAGTCTTCAAACCAGTCTGGATTTCTATCAAAAACGTCCTGAAGCGTACCGATGTGAAAGGTGCCACTTTGTTTGGCTGACATGTTTGTAAATACCGTGTTGTATTCATACGCGAGTAAAGTGGCCTAATTAAATCTTAGGTGACTCTCCATGATTTGATACCTACGATTTAAGGTAACTGGCCAATCAGAATCGAGTATTTTCCAAAGTCATGGTAGAATTTATATTGGTACTTTTTCTTATTAAGCGTTATTGCTTACTAGTCTGGCTTCGTGCTTATAAAACTTTTAGATTTCACACTTTAAATAAAGTCTAGACTTTAAATCAAGAAAGCGATGCTTATAAAACTTTTAAGGTTTCTACTTGAGACTTTAACTAAAGTGTAGATTTTAAATTTAAAGTCTGGTGGCCCACGAGACTTTAACATAAAGTCTGAAACAATATATCCCACAATACATCATCTGAAATCATGATGGCTGATATCAGACGACGCCGGCGTCTACGAAACAATTCCAGGGCTCTTAGGGTGTTTAAAGATCATTCAAACCCATTAGAAGAGATGTCACGAGCAAACGTGTTTAACAGATTCCGTTTCTTACCGAAACTATAGGTTACATCACTTCACTAATACTGGTACCACTGCATCGTTTAACTGCAAGAAATGTGTCAGGTCAGGTCATTACGTGCACATTCAGAGCAAGTTGTTGTAGCGCACGCTTGTCCTGGAAAGGTGGGGATGGGTAGGAGGAGGAACCACCTGCAATGACAGGTGTAAGGGAGCATCAGCAGCCCTACCGTGATCAGTAACAGGCAGGGTTGGGGTGGGGTTGGGGGGATAGTGGTGCTATGGAATTTTGAATGAGCAAAAAAAAAAAAAAAAAAAAAAAAAAAAAAAGGCCAAAGAGAGAAGGTGCGCAATTTGGATTAAGGAAATTTGGCGCAATTTGAAAAGTCAGTTAAAAAGAAAGATAAAGTGCAAACATAGGTTTTGATTTTAGTGAGTCGTGAGTAGCTCGTTGATTAGACATATTTGATGCAGGGGTGTCTTCCTAGGTTGCCCGTAGTGCCTGACCACTTCTGATCGTGGCATGACAACCCAGGGGAGACTCGTGCAGTTTGTGTATATACCCCGTTAGGTAAGGCGCCGTGATGTTTTTGTTAGTCTTGTCTTGAAGGCGTCCTCTTCAGTGTCACCAAGTGCCCAAGTAGTCCACCAGCAGCAAGTAGTTGTATTCTTTTGTCCAGCTTCCCCTAGGTGCATTGCAATTGTGTATTCAGAGCCAGTTTTCTTTTGCCCAGCTCCTTGTTAGAGTACGTGCTGGGCCATTAATTGTGGGCGGATGCATTGTTATTAGTCAATGCAAGCTATGTACTGTTGCAGTTGTGTGTGCAATCTGTTTGTAAAACCCTAGTTTAGGGATTATACTAGCCTATCTAATTTTAAGGGTGTTTCCTTATAGTGTAGGTATTGGTTAAAAGCATAGTGCTTAACATATCTTATTGTTAGCAAACACAATTGTCTATTAGGTAATAAGGAAGAAAGAAAGAAAGAACTGTTTTATTTAACGATGCACTCAACACATTCCATTTACGGTTATATGGCATCAGACATGGTTAAGAACCACACAGACCCTGAGAGGAAACCCGCTGTCGCCACTACATGGGCCACTCTTTCCGATTAACAGCAAGGGATCTTTTATTTGCACTTCTCACAGGTAGGATAGCACAAACCATGGCTTTTGTTGAACCAGTTATAGTTTACTTCCAATCGATGTCGAGTGCTTAGGGTCACTGCTCCATCCAAAAGACGTACATGCAGGCAGTGTTATAAGTAATACCCATTGAGCCTTGCAGAGCACTCACTCAGGGCTTGGAGTCGGTATCTGGATTAAAAATCCCATGCCTCGACTGGGATCTGAAGCCAGTATCTACCAGCCACCGAGACCGGTACAATTAGGCAGATAACAGATGTGAAGAAAACGTTTATGTAAGCAACTGTATACATATCGTTTCTCTGCTCCCATCCAAGATCCCCTAGACAAAAGTAAGAAGAGAGAGAGAGAGAGAGAGAGAGAGAGAGAGAGAGAGAGAGAGAGAGAGAGAGAGAGAGAGAGAGAGAGAGAGAGAGAGAGAGAGAGAGAGAGAGAGAGAGATTACTTGAGGTCATCCATCACTAATTTGATTGCACTACCAAATCCTTGTCTCAAAAACTAACCATCATCCTGACCACCATCAAGGAAGGACTTTCAGTATACTGTCAAAAGGTATTTGAGACAAGTGGTATTATATGTGGATTCTGAATAACTCAACAGATTTACTTGAAATCATCCAGTCTCAGTCCAGATCAACATTCACCAGTGTTAAAACATTTGATTTTTCAACCCTGTACACAACAATCCCCCACGACAAGCATAAGGAAAAACTACATTCTTTAATCAATGGGGCATTTGTTACTAAAAATGGTGAACGAAGATATGAATATATAACTATCTTCAATGGATCTGGACAATTTGTTACGACTGCAAGTGAATCGAGACAGAAGTACACAGAGATTGACATATGTGCAATGCTGGACTTTCCTAATTGACAACA
The DNA here is from genome assembly GCA_016106625.1 of Dracogyra subfuscus. Classification (NCBI taxonomy): domain Eukaryota; kingdom Metazoa; phylum Mollusca; class Gastropoda; order Neomphalida; family Peltospiridae; genus Dracogyra; species Dracogyra subfuscus. Next base: position 6,870 of record JAECMU010134064.1, read on the forward strand.
TATATGTTCGATTTGGGGATAGAACATACAGACAGGAAGTGGGTATCCCCATGGGCACTAATAGTGCTCCATTACTCGCCGATTTTTTTCTCTATGCATATGAATCAGATTTTCTAACTAATCTGGTTAAGTTGAAACAAAGGAATCTTGCTAAAATGTTTAAGTTTACATTTCGTTATATTGATGATCTTATTTCATTCAATAATAACAAGATCACAGATTACTTTCATTGATTTTCCCACCAGAGTTGGAAATAAAAGAAACTACAGATAGTGAAAAATCTGTTTCATACCTTGATCTATACATAGAGATTCAGAACTGCGACGCACTTCACACTAAGCTGTGTGATAAAAGGGATGACTTCAACTTTCCAATCGTCAATTTCCCATTCATGTCGAGTAATATTCCTTCTGCTCCAGCTATGTATTCCATTGGTATCTGTGCGGGTGTGTGTTGCGGACTGGGAGGTGCAGGAAGGATGAAATCTCCTTTGGCGGTGCAGGAAAGATGAAACACTCACTGCTGTATCTCCTTTGGCGGTGCAGTAAAGATGAAATACACACTGTAACTCGCCCCATAGTGGATCATGGAAACTATCACGACATTGTATAGAACATCCTCTGGACTCTGCCTTGTGGCACCACACCACCATTTGTCGTATCGTTACTAGTTGTAGCCTTGTGGCACCACACCACCATTTGTCGTGTCCTTGCTAGCTGTAGCAGCTTCATATAGTCCGGTTTAGGAAATAGGTCCTCATTAGAAAAATAATAATAAATATAAATATTTAGTTTTCAAAGTTTTCTTTGATGATTACAGGTAGATTGACCTTTGTAGTAATTAAATGACCCAGTATTTGTACATTATTTGGTATTGTCATTACTAAGGAAAAGCATTTGTTAGTGCATTGTGCGGTCAGATGGAAATGGGTGCATAATAGCAAAATGAGACAGGGCCCCAACATTTAGATGGATAATGAAACTTTTTTTGTGGTCAACCCGTATTGATTTTTTACATGCCAGTCGACAAGTGACTGTAGGTTAAAAAATTGGTAGTCACTTATTCCTTGCAATATCATGCTATTTTTTACACAATTTAATCCAAGGCAATATTAGCATGTAGATCCATTGGAAAATAAATGGTGGTGTGCAACCTTGTGCAGAGATACGATTTTGACTGCGCCATGGTTTTGTCGTTTAGATTTGGTGTTTATATTTCACAACTTCTGAGATACCTCAGGGCATGCACATCATATGCCGATTTTAAAGACCGACATACCATTCTGGTACAGAAGTTGTTTCATCAGGGTTATAACATCCAAGGACTCCTGAAGGCTTTCAAAAAGTTCTATGGTCGACACTGTGAGGCCATCTCACGATATGACGAATCACTGACAAAAATGATGTCTGATGCAATACCCTATTTTGACCTTGTACGTACATTTTCATCCTTTTGGTGAAAATGGTGTACACTTTTAGCTTATTGTGGACTTTACATAGGTACTGTGGGTTGTGCTCATGACAGGTGCCACCGGTGGGGCAGGATATGCTCGCCTTTCGCGAACACCTGATATCATCGCCATTTTCATGGTGATTCATGAGTGCATGCCATCACAGTCCTATGTATTCCATTGGTCTCTGTGCGGGTGTGTATTTGCGGACTGGGAGATGCAGGAAGGATGAAATGTACACTGCTGTATCTCCATGGTAGGTGCAGGAAGGATGAAGTGTATGCTGCCGGTCCCCCTGTTAGCAACTCACACCATAGTGGATCATGGAAACTATCACGACCTTGTATAGAACGTCCTCTGGACTCTGCCTTGTGCAGGGATACGATTTTGACTGTGCCATGGTTTTGTCATTTAGAATTTGTTAACCATCCAATCTGGAGAGGGGCACATAATGGACATCGAGTGCTTAGGGTCGCTGCACCATCCAAGAGGTGTACAGGTGGGACGATGTTACGTGTGGAAGAAAAAATCCCACAAAACTCAACCTATATTTGTAATTGTAATCATATGTCATTAAATTGCTTTTTAACCTCGGGCTGGAGTGCATAATCGAGGTTGAATGTTTATGATCGCTCCTCCATCCGAGAGATGTACAGGCGGGTGGTGTTATAAGCAATAACTAATTGGCCCAGGACTCTGCATCTATTCCCCACCCAGCAAGAGGGTCGTTAGAGCAGGTGTCGATTACAGCGCCTGGGTAAGTTCTTAATTTTAGTTATTGTCTTGCACTATGAAGATTTATTTTAAGGTGTCAGAAGCTCATTGCGGTTGATACCGTTCCCCATCCTGCCCGCAATCAACCGAGTTGGAGTGCTTATTCAAATGTAGGGTTGCTGCTTCGTGTCAGTTAAACGCTAGAGGGGAAAGGTGGTGGTAACGTCTAAAGTTTAGGTTTGGTGAACTGGACGAAGTGGAATATAGCTTTAGAAATGTCTTGTTTATGATGTTTATCTAGATTAAGTAGTGAGTTGGGGGTAATTAAAGTGGCAGAGTTGGCTTTAGTTAGCGATTCTAACATTATTTTTCTGTGATTGTGATGCAGCGTGCAATCCAGAAGTTAATGTTTCATATCTTCTGGAATGCTGCACTCGCATTTAATACTTTTGTTAATTATCATGAAGGAACAGCTATTAAGTTGCATTGATTTTCCTATTCGAATTTTAGTAACAGTTTTATCTACATGAGAGGTTGAATATTTAGGTCTTAAATTTAAGAGTTAACTATTGGTTTATTGTTATAATGCCATGTGTTAGGTGTTTAGTCCTAGCTTTCTTGCCATTTGTTAATGTAGTGTTTCCTTGCTTTGGACACGAGTTCAGAATTGCCTAATGGTAGAGATTTAATTATGTCAGTGCTGGTGATTAATAGTGCTGTTTTGGCTCCATAGTCTGCTACTTCATTGCCAATTATTCCTACGTGAGATGGGACCCATTCGAAGACTACATTTAGTTTAAGTTGGTTAATTTCATTGAGTACATTATGGATAGCTGCTATTATGTCTGACCTAGTAGATTTATTTGTTTGAAGTGATTGTATAGAGCTGAGACTATCAGAGAAAATGACGCTTTTAGTATATTTTTAGTTTTAATCCAAATGAGAGCTTCGTGTATGGCTGTCAGTTCTGCTGTATATACTGATAAGTTATCTGACAGCTTAGCATATTTAACTAGTTTAGAATGTCTGGATAGTTTTTCTTCTACTACTGCAAAGCCAATCCTTTTTAGAACCATCTGTGTAAATATGGATGTGCTCGGGATAGTTTTCATTAGCTGTGGCTTCGAACAGGATTTATTTAATGGAGTTGTATCGGTAGCTTATTTAATTAGATAAGGTGTGTGGCAATCTACTGGCTGATTGACATAGTATAATGCCACTTGTGTGTTATCTATTTCTTCTTCAATTTCTATTTTGCTAGCTTTAGTGGCGAAATAGTAATTAAACTCCTGCCCTGGTTTAGCTATTATAGGTGTGAGTTCCTGAACTGGGTGGTCTAGTTTAAGAGAATTAATTTTGAGATGGTAGTTAAGATTACGGCAATACTTCAGTGGCATAATATTAAACTTGACTTCTAAGCTTTGTCCGCTAGTGTTTGATGGAACTTTAGCTATTATTCTATGCATGCTTTGTAAATCATAAGCATTGCCTCTGTTTGCGCTCCCCAGCTGGTACCTGAGATGGCTTTAAAAAAATTTAGGTGGTTTTTTTTAGAGGTTTCTTTACTAAGTCGTTGATATGTTCATTGAATGTTAATTTTGAGTCAAAGGTTACTCCCAGGAATTAAAAAAATTTGTCGCCTGATTTTAGTTATCTGAAATATTGGTTTTATTATAAAGCATATAGACAATTTTAACTTCTGACAGTTTAATGCCCCAGTCCAGGGCCCATTCATTCAATCTATTCATACCGGCCTGTATTTTGGTAAATAGAGCTGAGGTTATATTGCCTGTGCACCAGATGGCACAGTCGTCGGCGGATAATACTGTTTTTATTTGAGAAACCTTCCCTAATTTTTCATTAGCGTTAAATGCTTTAGTTATATCATTAATAATTTTTTTAAATAAGGTTGGCGAGAGGACAGAACCGTGTGATATTCCATTTATTATTTCAGTTCTATCTGAGTAGTGACCGTTAACTCTAACTGAGATTGATCTGTTATGGATGAAGTTGTTAATAAAATTAAACATGTTACCTTTGATTCCGTTACTTTAGAGTTTATGTAATAGACCTTGGCGCCATACCATGTCAAAGGTAGTTTTAATATCTATGAAGATTGCTGAAACTTTATGAAATGTTCTAAACGCATCGTTGATACTATTTTGTAATCTAATTATTTGATCTATGGTAGAATGTTTAGTTCTAAATCTGATTTGCACATTAGTTCTTAAGTCATTTTAAAGTAAGAAATTGTTGAATCGTTTATTGATGATGGTTTCTAAAGTTATACACATGTGGGACATGAGTGTTATCGGTCTGTAACTGCCCGCGAGGGTATGGGTTTTTTCTTTCTTTAGGAAGACTAAAGCATTCTGCATGTTTCCATGCAGCGGGCATTTGACCCTCTCTCCAGATTCTGTTAAAGAGCGATAACACTACCTCTAGGGATACGTCCGGTATGTGCTTAAGTAGCGTGTAACATATTTTATTGGGCCCGGTGGCAGTACATTGTTTTTAGCTTTAAGAGTGGTTTTAAGTTCTAGTGAGGTTGTTGGTTGATTATATTCTAAGTTATCTGTGCTTAGTCAGCCCTCGAAATTCGCGGCGGCAATCGGCAATGCTGTCGCAAAAGCTATTGCAAACTCGATTTGCGACAGCATTTCATTGCCGTCGCAAATCTGTGAGTGGTGAAAAGTCTGTATGCATTTCTCTCTAAACTCTGTCCAATTACAGACCCCAGAAAAAAGCATAAATTTATTATCGTGTGTAGCTCAGTTTCCTCAATAAATATAAATTGGTTTATTCCAGTATAGAAGCTTACGAAAGTAAAGTTGAGATGTTATATTTTAGCATATTATTACAGCAGTGGATCATATGAATAATTTTGACAGCATTAATCTTTCTTTAAAATTGCCGCCGTAGTGCCGTTGCCGTTGATTTGTGACGGCACTTACTGACGTAGAAAATTTGTCCGAATTTCAAGGGCTGCTTAGTTGATTTGCGGTTTTTGTATCATTGGTTCTTAATGAGCTAAGTTTTTTTAAGTTTCTCAAAGAATTGTTTAGGAAAATTTGTGTTACTACTATTTTTACTAAAGGTTTTACTGAGAAAGTCTGCCTTTTGTTTGTTAATGGTTGCTGTTTTATGTTTTTGAAGGACAGTGGAACTGACGCGTTGTTCTTGCATAGGTTTAACATTTTTCCACATTTCTCTAATGGATGTCCTATTGTTAATTTCTCTGCATAATGTATGCCAGCTGGCTTGTTTAGCATTAATAATGAGTTTACCTACTTCACTTTTAGCTATTTTATACTTAGTGTGATATTCTTGTTTACCTCAAAAAAAGAAGAAGAAAAAAAAAGAGGTTTACAAATCCTGTTCCGAAAGCCGCATTTAGTTTCAATTTCATCTGTCCACCAGCTAACTGGCTTGTTTTTATTGAAAGGTTTTAGGGATATATATTTTTCAGCTATTTGTATTATTATATTTGTAAGTTTTGTAGTGGCGTCATCAATGTTTAGGTTACCTTCTAACTTGATTTTATTACAGTGAAGCCAGCCCAGTTGGCTTTAGTAAATTTAAATGTAGGTATTGTTTTTCTTCTTGTGAATAAGTATTATTACATTTGTAGCTAGTTATGATTGGGGGGGGGGGGTCGCTATTGAGAGCTTGAGCTTCCAATACTTCCCATTGGGCGTTTGCACCTATGTTGCTAGAGAAGACAGGTCGATGGCAGAGGTGCCTAAATAATCATGGATAAATGTAGTACTGCCATCGTTGTGATATACTAGGTTGTCCACATTGATGAATTCTTCTAGTTTGTTAGCCTGTGTGTCGGAGTGCAGACTTCCCCACAGTGTGCTATGACAATTAAAATGTCCAACAAGAATTAAATTATTGTTTGGATTTATGAGTTTATTGTAATCTCGTAATGTTAGTTGGTTATGGTCTGTTCCTGTCGGGCTATAAACACTAATGACATTAGTATTCATTTTATCAGTTTGTATAGTACGTTCTAAAACATCCAAGTTGGTATTTATAGATTCATATTTGATTTCGGTATGAGGTATGGTATTGTTAATTAATGTGGCTCTTCCACCTATAGTGCTATTATCTCTATTTTTATAGTAACTAGTATATCCTGGCATTTTAAATACTTTTCTTTTTTTTTAGTGCCGATTACTAGCCAAGTTTCTTGTATGCAAATTACATCTGGTTTGATGTTGCTTGTGCTAATTAGTTGAATCAATTCAGCACCATGTCTCATTGGATGAAGGCCATTAACGAACGCTAAGGCCTTATTTACTGTGTTGGTATTATTAGTGGGGGAGTGTGGAGATGTATCTCCCATTACGCAGGTCCGAAATTACGTTTTAGTTTTAGCTTTAGTTTTTAGAGGTTACCAGGCTGGATTTAATATTAGATATTTCATGAACTAGTTGTTCGATGACAGTTTTGAGTTCTCTAACCGGAATTTGGTCAGTAGTTTTAACTTTTGTCGGCATATGTAATTGATTAAGTTACTGTTTCTCGTTTAGAAAAAGTAGGTCTGCTTTGCTTAGTTTGGCTAGCTTGGTTTAATTTGTTGTTTAGTTGTCGAAGAGCCCTCTGGTAGTGATGGCACCTTGGGTCATGCGCCTACTAAGACAGTTTGCACATTGTATCGGTTTGGTATAGGGGGAGTTTCTAAAACTCCATGGATGTTTTTGACCACATCAGTTACAAATAGGAGGTTCCATATAATGTCGGCATTTTGCAACCCTGTGCCCCCAGATTTGGCATTTGCTTGGCTTCCTTTCAACTGGAAGAAGCTGATGTTGGCGACCATTGATGATGATGTGCATGTGGTGGTGGTTGATATAAAAACATATCCATTTGACCATGTCGTTGCATCGTCAATCTCAAGGTGGGGGATATCAGTTTTGAGAGTGGCTGGAGTTGTGGCCTAAGGTGGAAGAGGGTGAAGTTTGGTTAGTCACTTGTTCGGTGTAGCAGTTAAGTTGGAATGAGTGTTAGTTGGTGGGGTAGGGTGGGTTGGCTTGGTGGATGGCTATGCTTCAAGCTACCAGTAGCCTTGATGGTCACCTCTTTTTAAAATGGTCCAGGACACAGTGAGGTTTTGTTGTTAGTGGCTATTTTGGTGGTATGATAAGTTATCTGGACTCCCTTTTTTTTCTTCTTCTTCTTCTTCTTCTGATTGAATGGTTTTGGCTGGTCTAGATTTGAAGAAGTACTTTGCTGTGATTGATTTGACAGATTTGATAGAGCTAACTTTCCTTTTGCTAAATTTCTTATTCGTTATCGTTTTGAAAGAGGATCTGGCCGATTTCTCAAAGATAAAACTGGTTTGTTGGCAAGTCTCATCTGTTTTGCTCAGGTGAAGAAATGTGTCTCTGCCTCCGCTATATCAAGTATTAATTGCCCTAAGATATTTGTGATGTGCTGCGAACCACATGATTATTGGTGACTGCATGAGCATATCTCAGTTGACAGCCATTGCTGTTCATTTCGTTACCAAATCAGGAACACATTCACCAAGTCAAACAAGCTTTCCATGATATCGCTGGTAATAATTATTCTTTGAAACTTATTTGCAACAATGTCTTAAAAGGAAATAACACATAAATTGATCGTTCTGTGAACAAGTGTTAATGTTATTAAGGGAAACAATTTAATTCAGTCGACCAATACACTCATTGCCATAATGTTTTTCCAGGTTTCCATAAAAAGAACCCAACAATCATATTTATAGCATTTTAAGAATTAAATGTTAAAAATTAGTATTTCAATACTTTATTGGGGCGAATCCAGCATTTATTTTTCGTTGGTCATTTTAAAACGTTTTCAGTCTCTCCTTCCCTCCCCTCTCTCTGTCTGTCTCTATAAAATAATGTGGCTTGTGTTTTGGACAGGATTTCCCAATGTGGTTGGCTGTGTTGATGGGACACAAATTAGAATACAGGCCCCATGGAATAATGAGGAAGAATTTATGAATAGAAGGGTATCATGTCCTAAATGTTCAGGTGAACTATATCAAATAGGAATTATTTTACTACAATTTGCAACCATTTGATTACTTTCATCCCACTGAAGAAAGACCAGAGTGACATTGAGCTGAAGGCTCTGACTATGGAGGAGATAGATAAACGATACCCTACGACAACCTGGACCCACATCTTCATTGATGGATCTGCAGAAAATGCCACACGAAATGGAGAATGTGGCGTCTACATCAAGAGACCAGGATTGCCTTCCGTTTCACTGTTAAAATCAGGTGGAAGTCTGTGCTCCAACTACAAAGCTGAACTCCTGGCACTCTACAATGCTACAGAGGCTCTGAAACTGGGGGAACAAAAACCCAAGAAAGCAGTCTCTCTCTCAAGACTCCCTATCAGCATTGCAGTCCCTAACCTCTGAAAAACCTGATGACACGCAGAAGAGACTAATGGATAACATAAATGAGCTGGCCCAATCAACAAAGATTGTTTTGCAGTGGATCCCTGCACATAAAGGCATAGCAGGCAATGAAATTGCTGATCAGCTGGCAAAGGAGGGAAGCAAAAAAGATCAGTCCCTTTCACATCTATCATATAAAGAAACCAGAACTCTTGATCCACAACAAGCAAAAATCCACCGTCCTTGCTGTCATTGGCAGATACAATCCACATAAAGATCCTCTCCATCAACTGTCTCACCACGATAAACTCGTCTGAGGACAGGTCACTGTGGACTAAAAGGACAGGTCACTGTGGACTAAAAGGACATCTAAAAAAGATTGGTATTCAGCCCTCGGCTCTCTGTGATAGTGGGAAAGATGATCAAACACCAAAACACTTCCTGTAGTCCTGTCCGCTCTACAGCAGAGAGAGGCAACACATCTGGCCTTTGAGTACTACAATGGATGCCTAGCTTTGGGGCTCTGCAAACGATCTACGCCTGACAACCCATTTTGCGACCCTTACAGGACAAAGGATTTGACACAACCAATCGAACGCTGAAGAAGAAAAAGATCCCATTGTGATACATAACATAAAGAAAAAATGTTTTACATAACATTTTATTGGATTTACACATTTTCTTTAGAACACACATACAAACACACACAAACACACACAAATGAACACACACCAGGCTCAACAAACAACAATGTATATAATTTCACAATACTTCAGTTGATCCTAAAATATATTTACATAACTTCTTAACTTCTTAAACTTATTGGTTATACTGCTACACCAACTTAAAATGAAAATTTGATTACAAATGCATTTTACACTACATCTTTTTTCAAGTGGGGCGGATCGGAACGTTACCCAGAGGTAAAACGATTGCTTGATGTGTGGTCAGTTTGGTATCGATCCCCATTGGTGCATTTCAGCCAGTGCACCACAACAGGCACATAGCTGTGGTATGCACTATCCTGTCTCTATCCTGTTTAAGGGATGGTACATATAAAAGATCCATTACTACTACTGGAAAAATGTAGCAGGTTTTCTAAGAATTAACAAATGTTTGACATCCAATAGACATTGATCAATAAATCAATTTGCTCTGGTGGTGATTTTGACATAGTCTTAGAGAGGAAACCCGCTGATTTTTTTTTAATTAGTAGCAAGGGATATTTTATATGCACCATCCCACAGACAGGATACCACATATTACATACTTTGATACACCAGTCACAGATTTATGTTCTCATGCAAAACTAGGCTTACGGTGTTATGTGGGGCCAGGTTTATACAAGACTGGATGTAGTTAGATGTAGTCTTGATAAAACAATGGTTTTCTGATCCAGTTCGTAACCATTCTGAAAATATCATTTCAATATCATGTTGGCCTATACTGATATCTTTGCTATCTGGAAGTGGTTCTTCAAATCCATATTACTTTATTGAAGCATATTACTTTTAGACAATTAAAATTAAAGGTTTTTAGTTATTTAAAAACAAACCTGAAATATGAATATTTCATGTTTGGGCTAACTAAAGCATGTTTGGGCCACTGAAAATGAAACTTTAGTGGACCAGATATTTAGTTTTAGGCCAACATACTTTCTGATGAATTTCGAGATGAGATGAGGCTTGTTGAATCTTATGTTAATGGTTTAATTAAGTTCAATAATAAAATGTATTGCAATGATACCAGCTGCAGCCTTGGAAATTCGTGGTGGCATAAGCTAACGCAAACTTGATTTGTGATAGCATTTCATTGCCGTTGCAAATCTGTGAGTGGTGAAAAGTCTGTATGCATTTCTCTCTGAACTGTCCAATTACAGATCCCAGAAAAAAGCACAAATTTATTATCGTGTGTGGCTCAGTTTCCTCAATTAATATAAATTGCTTTATTCCAGTATAGAAGCTTACGAAAGTAAAGTTGTTGAGATGTTATGTTTTAGCATATTATTACAGCAGTGGAACATATATGAATAATTTTGACCGTATTAATCTTTTCTTTAAAAATGCCGCTGCAAAATTGTGTTGCAATGGCACTTAATTGCCGTAGCAAATTTGTCTGACCTTCAAGGGCTGCAGCTGTCATATAATGCTAATTTTAATCATCAGGACAAATGCCCTTTGTTGAACTTTTATTATTACCGGTACATACTGCTCTCTTCTTTGGTACCATGCAACCTTAATGTTTACTTGCAGTTACTTAATATTTCACAGTGATGTCATTAAGACTAAAAATACGTAAACAAATCTATATGAGGCTGTTATCAGGGTAGACTATCAACAGGTGTAAATTAACTTTTGAAAATATCACCATCAGGTTGGGAAGCTTTTTGCTTAAAATTCACTGACTGGTGACCAAATATTCAACATATGATGAAAACCAGCTGCTTGTTCCTCGTTAATGACATCTTTGATTTAATACATGGATGCAAGCAGCAATGGACTGTTTGGTTTTCTCCCTTGCAAACTTTGAAATAACTTCTACATTGGTGATGTTCTTTTAGCCATTACTCAAACGATCTTCTTCAATGCAAGGATTGCTAATGTCACAAGTGTTCTCCCGTTTCTCAAAATGTTTCTCCTGTTTCTCACAATTTTTCTCACTTTTTGGACAACTTTCCCCATTTTTCTCACAACTCTCATCTCTTTTCTCATCACTTCCCTCATTATCCTCATCACTTTCTTCATCTTCATCATCATCATCATCATTTTCACCGACCTGGCCTGGAAATATATTACATGTAGCAAATGATATACAAAAAAATATCAATAATTTTAACAAAATGAAATGAGTTGGCAGTAGATCACAGTGCTGGTCTGTAAATGCAGTTCTGTGCAATTGAAACTGAATAGCAGCAGTTTTCTTTTTAATTATCTGTGTGGTCCTTAACCATATGTCATACGCAATATAACCATAAATAAAAATGTGTCAAGTGCTTCTATTAAATACAAGACATGAAATTAATAAAGAGAGCAATCTCTCCTAATAGTCCTATTCACTGTTTAATCCGGAAGCAAATGTTAAGAAATTGAGAAGCAGTTCTCAGGGCTTCTAAATTATGTTAGCCTCACTCCCATGACTAGTGATATTTAATGTTGGGCTAGTAAGTAACTATTATTGCCATGCCCGATGGCTTCTGAAAAAAAACCCAAGTCAAATGCTGCAGTATAGTCTGTTTTGTTTATATGAATATCCTGTTCCCACCCCAACCCCCCAATGTTAGTGCTTTTAAGCTGTGTTTTCCTCTTTAGATGACATATCTGATTATTACTATTATTTAGTAAAATAGGGCTAGTGAATTTTTTATTGTGGCCAGTACATTTTTAAGTTACTGATTCTATGGCTAGTAGATTAAACAAAATTCTAGAATTATGGTACTGACATAATCACCGTTCCTCTTATTTTATGGAACTTTAAACTAGTTTAATACTGGTCATCTTAATGTTGATATCATGACACTAATTTCTTAATAGTTGATATTGTGACACTAATTTCTTAGTTGATATTGTGACACTAATTTCTTAATAGTTGCTATTGTGACACTAATTTCTTAGTTGATATCGGGACACTAATTTCTTAATAGTTGACATCATGGTTCTAATTTCTGGTACTGTGCTTCAAGATGGAAAGCAAGATATGTTGATGAAACTGATTATCAGAAGCATATTGTGTGTACCTCTTGCTATATTGAGCCTTTTGCAAAAACACATTTCTTTCTCTCCTTCTGAATCAACCATATAGCCTATATGGTGGCATTAGGTTTCCTCTCTTGATCATGTAACCAAAGTACCTGTTAGGTACATGATATACTCATCAAAAGTAGGTTGCAGTGACCTATTTACAATTAAAGTTTACTTTGTTTTACAACACCACTAGAGTACATTGATTGATTAATCATTGGCTATCAAGCATTTGGTAATTTTGACATATAGTCTTATAGAGTACATTTTTTCCATTAGTAGCAAGGGATCTTTTATATGCACCATCCCACAGACAGAATAGTACATGCCACGGATTTTGATATACCAGTTATGGTGAACTAGCTAGAACAAGAAACAGTTATGGTATGCAACACACTGCCATACCAACTTGTACTTGCATGCAAGGTTTGATGTTCCTATATGAATTGATAAAAAAAGATATCTTCCTAAAAAACAAAACAAAACGTTAATGAACAGACAGACAGACAACACCATATGATTATACAACCCAACAAAGATGGGTGTTCCAACAAATCCCCATATGTTGGACACCAAACAGCTGTAGTTTAAAATTTGCCCAGATTTTGTTAATCATTCCTTTCATTTCATTTCCATAAAAAGGACAAGACCTATCACAGGCACTGGCTTCCTTCTGCCCCATTTGTGGGGTACTGATTGGGATGGACCAAAAAACCTGATTAATCCACAGAGGACAATCAATCCTATGAACCACTGCTCCTGAGGCAAGTCCTCCATCATAGAGGTACATCACACACTCGGACAAATTAATTGTCCCTTGATACATACCCTTTGAAGAGTTATCCTTCTTCATTTTCTTTCCCTTTGCTTTTAATTTGGCCTTTTTCTTCAGTCTGAAAAAGATATGATTTAAAATAGTCATTGGCAAATTTTACAACAAGATATGGTCCGGACAAGGTTTTACTGTTATGTGCAGTAAACTGTGAAAAGTAATTCACAGTGACCTAGTAATAGTATGTGACAAACCATCATCCCAAGTTGTTCCTACATGTGAGGTTTGATGAACCTATATACATCTGCAGGGGTTCAAAAATCCCATCGCCCGACGCCCGTGCCAAGTGGAATTTTCAAGCAGGGCAAGTAATTATGTTAAATGCATATGCCCGATGACAAGTGACTAATGTAATACCTAAAACCTTTTTAAAATTGTGTTACAAATCTCGGTAACTAAATGTTTTGGATAGAGTTCCGACCATCCGAGCATTTACATAGCTCTAAACCCTAATAAGCTTAAATGCTGAAATGATTGGAACTCTTGCTATTGTGCTGACACACCAAAACGGAAAACAATGTGTTGAAAAGTTTGATAACAACTTTAGAGTTATTCCCCTTTTACTATCGACTAAGATCGAAATAGCACCCAATAGAAATAGCATCCAATACGCTTTACAGCTTATATAAAAATAAAGTATACTTGTCTTGTGTGTGCAATCATAATGTTTAATACAGTTTAAAACAGTCATAATCAAATTAAATTAGATGTTATCGTGGTTCCGGGATCTGTTCTTTGCAAATGAAGTTTATAATTTACGAGTTCACTTGAACACAGCATACATATTATGAACTGTATTTTTATAAAAGTTGCAAGACATTTTAGTTTAAATATAATAAACCTTGTAGCAGAACATACTTAATCTTAATATTTGTTGGGGTTACTTTTTTTTACTTTGCAAATGTAAATCTACGTTCGGGCAAAATGAACAGATAATGTGAAGTTATATTTCATTAGCCGTACGTCATAATCGTTACAAGTTAGATTTCATTAGTCCTACGCCATATCGTGATGGTGCGATGCCCTCTAAGCATACATGAATATATTCTCTTTTATTCTGATTTATTAATAGTTTTTAACAAATAAATTATGCTCAATAACTTAAAAATACAAGGCTGCAATCGATGTACACCCCTCCCCGGCTTTTTGTTTCCCAAAACTGTCTACGGGAGACTTTTCTCAGAACAGTTTTTTTGTTGGTTTGTTTAACGACGCACTCAACACATTTTAATTACGGATATATCGGTGTTGGACATATGGTTATGTCGAGAAAAAAACCCAGTGGTCAGCTGACGGGGATCGATCCTAGACTGACCGCGCATCAGGCGGGCACTGTACCACTGGGCCACGCTGCCCGCTTTTCTCAGAACAGAGTTAAAAAAAAACAGAGAAGTGTTTTGGGGCAATAAATGTCAAATAATATACACACAATAATGACACAAAATCCCTAAATATTTTTGAACAAATGCTAGCCATAAAAAATGGCTCACGAGTGGAAAGGGATCTCACCACATCCACGGCCATACAAGTGGTGACTAAGGGCTAAGGCATACATCGACACAATAATTAGATTTAGTTGAACTTGTGGACACGACCAAACAAATAAAGTTTAAATCAACAAGTGGACACTATTTAAAAAATAAAGTTTAAATTAATAAACAGAGAAGACACTTGATACTACTGGACAGTCATATACATTTAGTACTTCCTGGGTAAATGTTGTCACCTATTAGCAAAATTCTTTATTTGTGCAATTAAATTAATTACTTCCAAAATTAGTACACTATTAAGCACTGTATTTAATTAAATTAAATTAAATAGGAGTAACACAATTGGTTACCTTAAGAAGTATGGGCAAGTGGAAAAATACATGGGGCAAGTGAATATCTGATTGACACTTGCCCTATGACAAGTACTTTTTGTGAACATTTTTGAACCCCTGATCTGTATGTAAGATATGGTCTGGATAAGAAAATATAAACAGATGTATGTATGTATATGTACACACGTCCGGACAACACCATACCATAATATGACACATCACAGATGGGCATATAAAAATTAATAGCAATTATAAACACTTTGTTAAATTATTTATAAATAAACAAATAGGTATCCCACAAAAAATAAATTCTGTACAAGAATTAAAAAAACCACCATAAAAAGATCATGTACAAAATCGTTTTTGGTAATACATACTGCAACATAACTGATTTGAGATATATGTAGAGATTCAGTTATTATCCACAAGGCTCAACCGGGTTAATAATAATCATATGAAGCACATGTGTAATAACAAATGTAATGATGTAATTTTGGGAAGCTACCGTATTTTGCGGAGTATATAACGCACCCTTGTATAACCCGCACCCCTGTTTTTTACACATTTTTGAGGATCCATTCATATATAAGACGCACCGTTTTATAAGCCACAGATAATGATGCAGCCAGA